>OY744531.1:110882707-110942707 GCA_963556195.1 Sepiola atlantica | reverse complement strand
CATATATGTGTGTACTTTTTCTTTTCGAAAATTGTTTGATGTGTAGAGCTAAACTTTTGATTTCTTTGTTTTGTTATGACATATTGTTAAGGGGTTTGGTGGAAGTATACCTTTATAAGTAAAATAGTGCTCTTTGTAGTGTAAAAGTCGTATTTTGCTCTTTGCTAAATAATTACGTTTTTATTTTTATTCTTTCTTTAATAATGAGTTAGGAGGGATTTGGCCAAATGATCATCTCTTTTACAGCATAAAAAGCTATATATACAAAGCAATTGAACAATGAAAAAGAAAATGTTGAATTAATTGTTTAGTGTTTTAACAACAGCATTACAATAAATTATGCAAAGGATGTGCTTACTTTTTTTAAAAGCAACATTGTTTTGGTCAAACATACTAGAATTAAAAAATTGTCGATATTCTTTTCAAGCCACCATGCAGAGAGAGAGAGAGAGAGAGAGAGAGAGAGAGAGAGAGAGAGAGAGAGAGAGAGAGAGAGAGAGAGAGGGTCCAGACAAGTTAATAGTTGACAGCATTGTAAGTATTGAGACAACCAAATGCAAAATGGTTTTCAAATGAACACATACATCACAAAACAAATCAGAAAGAATCTTATAATTGTTACTGATGAATTCATCAAGTGTGAATTTAAGAAATGTTCAACCTATAGTCTGAAAATCGGATGGAGTTGTGCAATGTATAAAGGTGTAGTTCCTGTTTGCTTTTATGTTCACGAACTCATTCTAGGGTTTTCGAGATAGGCCTCCATAAGCATAAGTTTTTGGTGATATTGACTCCTCTCCCACTGTGGGAAGATGTAGTACAAGGGCGAAAGATGGAGATGAAAATCCAGTGCACAAGAGGAGGGGTGTAATTACGCCCACAAACAATTCCTGAGTAGCCCTGTCAACATTCCCTATTAGGGGGGCTTCAGGCGATTAGCGAAAAACTAACTCCTTCTCATAGAGAGAAGGTAAAGACTGGGAGGGTGGACCTCCTAGGACTGCACAGCACAGCACCATACCTCGGCCCGACAGAGCAATGTCACCACCATCCAAGTGCCCCAGACTCTGGCAGACCGATGGTAAAGAACGTATACTCGACTGGTATGCCTACTATTGATGTTTAAAAAATGGATCTTGATTTTCACCGGACATCCAGAAAAAAAGTAATATCAAACCCTTTGTATGTGAAAAATCTGCTATATTGTATTTTTTGCTATATTTCTAGTTGTGTTTGCTGAGTGTTATTTTATTTTAACTTATCTGTATTTATATGTAGTCACTTGGTTATGTATGTAGGATTTTATTATTATTAAAATTGACTAAAAATGAATCTGACAAAATATAGTCTGTTTGCTGTTTTTAATGAATTACATACATCTTCTTGGTTTCCAATCGCAATTCAAGGAGAATAGAAAGTGGACTTTTGGTTCACTTTCGGCAGCCTCGTAACTCTTATTTTGTCCTTTAGTCCTCACATTCCATGAGCGATGTTTCTGACAAAGGGGAAGAATTGCTGTTTTCTGGGTCGCAAACCTAGCCATCTAACACTTATCGTTGTCTATTTTTTGACCAAGTAGTATTTTTTTAGCTCCTTACATCAAGTGGCTTCATGCCTTGCCTGGAGCGATTTTCATAAAAAAAAGAAAGAAAATTCCTCTCTGCTATGAATGAAGCCTCAGTCCGATCTATGATCGACACTGTCTGCCCCAAGGACAACAGGTGGGAGGCACCGACACATGGAGTGCCATTGACAGTATCCATTCCTCAGCCGCACTTATTTTTTTCCCCAAAACTGCGAAATCTAGTGGTAAAAAGAAATTCAAGACAATTAATGCATCTTTACAGCTGCGTGAGGTTGCCAACCCTTCGGGTCATCAAAAAACTGCCTATTGTGCACCACTATACATATGTATATATGACCGTTGAACCTATAAGTGGGTTAATAAACCGTTTGGCAGGTGAAACGATTGATACTATGTATTGTTGCATAGTCCGATTGTCGACGACAAGATCGATCCACCCATTGTAAGGTGGAAGTGGATGATAGATAGTAAGCAAGTGCGATAAAAACAAACTCAATTATGCACATAACCTGAAATATATGGTTTGAAAGAGAAATAAATTTTGTTGTGAGTGAGAAGAAGAAGCTTCAAAGATTGTAAAAAAGTTTCCCTCAGTTGTAGTGTAACATAAGAAATTTAGCATGCATTTTATATGTGGCCGAGTTGCATCATTATTATTGCATGCATATGAACATATGCACACACACACACACACACACACACACACACACACACACACACACACACATTCATATATATATATATATATATATATATATATATATATATATATATATATATATATACACACACACGAGACCTGTCTAAAAAGTATCCGACCTGAGTCCAGAAAAATATTTCAAATACGTGACGGGGTTTGGGATCCTAATCCCCTTCAAAGTAGGCCCTTGTGCTTGCATACACTTAGCCCACCGATCCATCCACTGCCGGAAACACCTCTGGAAGTCTTCTTTTGGAATGGTATTCATCTCTGCTGTCGCGTTAGATTCAGCAGGTGTTTGGAGAAGATGCGATGAGTGTAACAGAAATTAAGGATTCAACCGATTCAAAAATGGCCGCACATCAGCGAATAGTGACCAGCGTTCTGGCAGGTCCCAAACTGCTCGGAGTGCAGCTGTTGTTGAGAGAGGGGAAAAAAGAGATAATGCGTAACACGCCGGCAGAGATGAACACCATTTCAAAAAAAGACTTCCAGAGGTGTTTCCTGGTGGATCGGTGGGCTAAATGTGTCCAAACACAAGAGTTCGTAAAGAGGATTGGGGTCCTTACCCAGTCACGTATTTGAAATATTTTTTCTGGCCTAAAGTCGGATAACTTTTTAGACAGACCTCGTATATATATATATATATATATATATATATATATATATATATATATATACAGGGTGATTCATAAGTCACTTCAACAAATTCATTTATAGGAGTTTAAAATTACAGGAAGTTTTCAAAATTTCCACCTTCGTTCTGCATGCATAGCTCTATTCTTTTTTGCAAGGAATTTACGACTCTTTGTAGCATATTTGATTGATTATGAAAATATATATATAGAAACAAATATATAAACGAACACATTTAAAATAAGAAATAGCAGTAATTAGAGAGTAAGATAACAATTATCAAAAGTTCATAGTATGTTTGAGCTTCATTTTAAATAGCTAAGTGAAGTGACTTATGAATCAACCTATATATATATATATATATATATATATATATATATATTTAGACAGCTAATCAGTATTAATGTAGGCTTCGTTGAAAACTATGGAACTTTCTCTTTTTGTCATTTTTCTTGTTTATTTCTCGACACGGCGAGCAAGTTTTCTGTTTTCGGGTGTTAATTTAAATATTGTGGCTCTGAGTCTTGTTTTATCGGCCAAAAGGAGAAAGTCCCATAGTCTTCAATGCATTAATATATATATATATATATATATATATATATATATATATATATATATATATATATATATATATATATATTAGCCACGTTCTGTATGATATAAATGGATAACACTTATTACTTGGGTTTAAAAATTAAAAAAATGAGAAAAATGTGTGAGTCTCATTTTTGAACATGTGTCTCAAAATAGGTTCGACTTGAAGCCAGTGTCGACTTAACTATTTGTCTATGATGGCTTAAAGACTTCTCCTCTATCCTATGGTACAGGAGGATCGAATCCGGTCTGAGTCACATTTTTTCTCTTTGAAAATTGTTCTATGTTTCAGCCTCATCGATTATTATGATCCATTTATATAATATAGAATGTGTCTAAAAACAAAGCAAAACAATAATATCCTTTAAATAGCAACTTTACTATGAATATAGATGTAAGTATACTATCAAAGATTTGTAGGTGTGTGTAGACATGCACACATCCATATATATATATATATATATATATATATATATATATACACAATCTATATGTCTCTTTCTATCTTTCTCTCTCTCTATATATATATACAATCTATATGTCTCTCACTCTTACTCTTTCTCTCTATATTTAGACATATAGATAGTATATATATGCATATATATATATATATAGATAGATTGTATCTATATGTATGTATACATATATATGCATATAGATTGTATCTATATGTATGTATATATATATACAGAGAGAGATTGTATCTATATGTATGTATATATATATATATATATATATATATATATATATATACAGAGAGAGATTGTATATATATGTATATATATAGACATATAGATACAATCTATGTGTATATAGACATACAGATTGTACATGTAATTGTAAAAATCTGAAGAATGATGCTAATTTAGATTCTGTTGCACATGCTAAGAAGTGGTCGTATAGATTCTGTTAGAATCATCAAAAAATGTGACCCTGTTATGAATTAGTTGCACTCATGCCAGGAAATGATCAGTTTGTGAAGTTGTATACATGCTTTGATAAGTTTTAATGTGGTAACATATTCCAGGGTAAACAAATGTCATGCGACAGGGATATCAGTGTAATTCTTCTCTTTTTTAATCAAAGCTGTTTGAAGGGTATTCAAATTGATACAATTTAATACGCTTTCCAGACAACTACTGAGAAAGTTCGATGTAGCAGATTTATGGTACTTTTTTATTTTTGGAAGAAAACGTTCCTGATATTGAATATTGTTGGTCTGCCATTATATAGAATGGCACGCCTACAATTTATGAATAATGACGGTCGTGATTTTATTCTCCCATTCCTATTGAGGTCACAGTCGTTAAACTGATTCCTATAGGCACCTTTTCAGAAACGACCTCAGTCATCTCAATGGGAAAAGAGCGTTTGGGCCTTTTACATACGTACGCACCTCATTCCTTTATCCTACTGATGGTGGTGGTGCGTCCTTGTCTCATTTACGCAACTCAAGTGATTTTTTGTATGAGTTACATGCTATTCTCAGTCTGGCACAAGACTGTCAGCCTGGAGTATTCATCTTTGTATAAATCTGCAGAGTAGATTCTAAACAGAAAAAAGCATCGATGGCTGGTTCTGCAGTGCTCACTGTGCATATCAGAGCTAAAGTGGCTTCAGAAGTGGTAATACACACCATTATGAATTATTTACAGCGGGATTAGAAAAATCATGTTCTTCCATCCAGACTTACTCTTATCCAACATTTTTAAAAGGGTTGCAAGATGATCACCAAGAATATAAAACCCATGGCGGGAGCAGATTTTTCCTTCATGACACTGATAATTGTTTACACATATAATAGAAACTGGGGTAGTAATATTATTATGATCTTCTATTTGTGTCTTCAAAATCGTAGACGTGTCCCTTTTCTTCTTGATATTTTCATGACTGGCTCTGCTCTTGAGGAGAAATCGACTCTAAAACTTATTGGTCTTTCTCTCTCATCAAATTTCTCTTAGAGTTCATACGTTAGATCCATTGCTCTTTCTGCTTCTCGTAAAGTTAGTTCTTTCTATCGCTCCAAACACTTTCTCACACCTGAGGCTATTCTCTATCTCTGCAAATCTACAATCAGACCATGTATGGAGTACTGTTGTCATATTTGGTGAATCTCTGTCCCATTTGAGGGTTCTTGATAAGGTGCAGAAAGTATCTGTAATTTGATTGGCCCTACCCGTTCTTCTTCTCTATCTCACAGACGTGATGTTGCTAGCTTCAGTCTTTTCTATAAATACTATTATGGGATGTGTTCTTCAAAATTATGTGATCTATTCCCTGCTTCTTTTGTTCCAGCTCGTCTGACTCGTTGGTCTAGTGGTCTCCATCAATTCACTGTTTTGATACCTCATTGTAATACAGCTTCCTATTCCAGTACATTCTTTCCAAGAACTGCAGGCTTGTGGAATTCTCTTTCTGTTGACTGTTTTCCTCCTACCTATTGTTTTGTTCTTTTCAAGACTAAGGCCAATAGGCATCTCCTGTCTTTTTTTAGTCCTCAGATATTTAAAGTTTTCTATTTCATCCATTTTAATGAAAATTCTTCAGCTGGTAGTTTGTCTGCTAAATGATTTTGTTTGATAATTTAAGCAGATGTTTCCCCATTTAAAATTTTTTTTCAATGTTTTTTTTTACATTTTTGCTATTGTGTTTTTTCTTGTTAACATTAAATAGCGAAATAACTGTTTTTAAATACCAATTTTTTAAAGCAAATGGTTTATTTTTTTCAATCTTTTTTCTATGATCTTTTTTATGACAGTTTCTAGGTTAAGGTTTAGGGTTAGGCGTGCAGCTTGTCCAAAAGTTTTCTTAGGTACTGGTTATGTTGCGCCGAGTGTAGACGACGACATCGACAGAAGACAAGCAGAAGAGGAGAGGGTCGTCGAGGAAGTGGAAGGAAGATGGTCGGCAGAGTAGTTTTCTGCTATGAAATTCATTTTTGTAATTGAACGCGATTAAGTTCTTCCAAAAGTTCTCAACTTCTTGCTGTATCCTGAATGGCTAATGCCTGCTGCAACCTGATTGGTGAAAAGTTTCGTCAACTTTTGGGCGCTTCCAAGACCCGCCCGAACGTTGACGAAGCGAAGTCACGTAAACATGGTGCGTTCCCTATAAGAGTACCGTTTAAAAGGCAAAACAATTATACAGCCCTGATTCTATCTCAGAAAAAGAGATTGATAAGATTGATGTAAATGTTGCATATTAACTATCTGCAATATGCTTTTTTTGAGTTAGGGTTAGGGTTAGTGTAGATATGGTATGCCGGTTTAATAGGTATAATTGACAGAGGTTTCCCCTGAAATCACCTATAGCCAGTCGTGTCTGTAGCTTTTTGAAAGTTAGGGGCAACTTGCATGCCAATATTAGATCATTTAACGAGAAATTTTATATTTAGATTTCCTAACGTTGATACATATATAGTTTAAATGAATGAGTTTTAAAATGATAAAAGTTTTCCAAATTAAATAAAATACTAGCATTGTGGTCGTCTGCAAATTGTTTTGTCACATAAAAATAACATTTTAGCTTTTGACACGAAACAATGGATTAATTATGTTTTGACAGTATATTAAAGAGTATATAACTGCAGTTAACATTTATGTGGGTGGACATGCCACTCCTACCTAAAAGTGCCACTATCTGTGGCCCCATAACATTATATGCGAAGTGGATCTGATTCGTTATTTTAATTATGGGGCATTGCAGAGATTTGAAGTTGGCCATCAATTGCTTACAAAATCTTGGGGAGGAAATATGTAATATAAAATCCGGATAAATGCGTACGCTTAAACACCCCGTGGGGATGATCCAGTATGAAGCAACTTCTAGTTAAGGGGAAATGGATATCCATACTCTAATGAGAATAGGAGAGCACGATTTTACCTCAACTTGAATTGCCAGTGTTGACCTTCGAAGAGAAAGAAATAGTCAACTAGACAGGAAATGAACACACGATGCTAAGCTGCGTTAATGGCAGAGAGGTCATCAGCCAAGAAACAGAGAGAACGTTACAGAGAGAAAGGGGCAGAAAGAGAAAGACAAAGAGAGATAGAAAGAGAGAGAGAGAGAGAGGGGATGAAAGACAAAACTGGGATAATCTGCACTTTGCTTTTATCAATGAAATTGCATATGACATTTGTTAGGTTGATGCAAAGGGTTATGTTTTCATTTCCAAATATATTTTTTTGGATAAAATTACCTGTCAATATATGTAATCTATGTTATCCAGTGTTATGCATAGCATCTATGTTTCAAATTTCAATAGAATGAGTAAAATGCTATCAGAGTTCACTCCAGATTTCTCTCTCTCCCTCCTCTCTCTCCACTCTCCCTCTTTCTCCTCTCTCTCTTTCCTCTCTCCCCCTCTCCCCCTCCCCTCTCCCCTCTCTCTTATATGAAAATCATCTTCTCGAAATCGCAGATAGTTGATCTTACACACAAACTCCTTTAGTTAAAAGCTTTATAACAATAATAAATAATAAATGATTTTTCATTGTTCATTCTCCCCTTCCCCACAATCCTTACCCCTGACTATTTATACCACTTTTCAACCCCTTTTCAACCCCTTTCTCTTCCTTTTTCTTTCCTCCACCGTCTCGATATACAATTACACAGTCCGTCTACAGGACTTTCCTCGTATTCAGTTTACATATCATATTAAGATTCTATTCATCTTATATAAGAGATACAACACCTTACCAAAATTGCATGAATTACCTCACTTGTTTTTTTCTTACTAATTTGGTCACCACTTATCAAGGCCAAGATCCACTTGAGGATAAGGGTTAATGAGAGTGAATGATTATCAGCAGAGAGATGAAGAACGCTATGAGAGTACTAACTAAAGGTATGAACTGCGTTTGATTACTTAGGGTGTTGTTTCTGACAAGAACTTGTTAACATCGAGTTTGAAGACGCTTAAGTTGTAATCAACAGGGAAGCAGTCTTGCAGTAATTTGTTCCACAGGCGGGAAGCCCTTGTAAAGAAGCTTTGCCCATGGAAATTCCCTTGATTCGAGGCAATTGAAGAGAGATAGAAATAGATGGAGCTCAGTCGAGACTAGCAACGTCTCTTCTGTGAGACAGGGGTTGTAGGGAAATTTCGAAGTCGATTTTGTACTTTGTCAAGCAGGAAAGAGTGGTATGTGTGGCATATCCTTAGATATGACATCAAAATTCCATCTTAGAATGTATCTGACTCTCATCTAGATAGATCCAGGCACTTTCTGGAGCAATGGAATGATCCAACTATTCTGCCAGCGACTTTAGCAACATACTTGATATTTGTCTTCTATTTTAGATCTGGAGTGAAAGTTAGTCGTAAGAGCTTACAAAAAACAAGAGGCTTTTCAAGGAAAGAGCCATTCATTTCGACTGGGGCAAAACAGGAGTCCGAGCGTTGGTGGTGAAAGGAGAGAAGCTTGATTTTAGAGGTATTAAAAGTAACAAAGCACTTTTTTCTCAGTGCACCACATGCTCCAGACCTGAAGAGAGAGAGAGAGAGAGAAAGAGAGAGAGAGAGAGAGAGAAAGAGAGATAGAGAGAATCAGTGAGATCTTGATTACCAGTGCTCTTCGAGGTGCTGCCATAGACAGTTGTGTTGTCTGCATAGATGTCAATAAATGATATGATAAGACTTTGAAGATTATTAATGAAGATCAGGAAGAGTGTTGGCTCCAGATTAAATCCTTGATTCTATTTGTTTCCAATCTCTGTTTATCAAAAACTGCTTTTATAAACATATCAGAAAGAAATGGTTGTGAAGCCATTGATAGATATTTCAGTAAGCCCCTGGATAATCTTTTCAAGCATAAACAAACATCGACCATAAATTCTTACCATGCCTCCCAAACTTGCTTCTTCTCATGACCCCATCTTGGTTTTGGGAGGCCTTATTCTTTTTCTCTATCATACTAACCAACTCCTGTCGCCATCACACACACGTACACAAATATATATATATATATATATATATATATATATATATATATATATATATATATATATATATATATATTGGTGAAAAAAAGAGATGAATCACTGAGATGTTTCGAAATAGTTTTGCAGACTTCTTTCTAAAGAGTGATGTACCGCCATCATTACACTTTACACAATGACAGACTGATGACCGTGTCGTGAAACCGATTCTTTCTGTTATGATCAATTTATTTATAATATTACAGAAGTTCAGAATGGTACCTTAGGTTCCAATCGTAGAGAGCCGACCCAGACATAAAAAAATACAGTGTTTTCTTGAGGTTTACCTATTTTTATAAACCGCTCACTGGTTCTCTTCAGCCATGTTTGATCTATAGAGAAATGGATGGCTTTTTGGGAGAAATCGCTGTTTAAAAAAAAATTATATATTTATTCTCCCCCCCCTCCAGGTAACTAACTAAATATTGCGCTTTTACTATTAAATAATCTTGATTAGAACACTTTTTTTCTACAACTTAAACCGATATATATATATATATATGTAGAAAAAAAGGGTTCTTGATTAGCCTTTTAATACTTCTTTCTCTCTCTCTCTCTCTCTCTCTCTCTCTCTCTCTCTCTCTCTCTATATATATATATATATATATATATATATATATATATATATATACTTCAGAGACGTACCATGGTTTCATTGAAATAGACTGACCATTTATTTTTGTTAAAAAGGTGGTTAGAGCCTATTCAAATACAGCGACACGCAAAATTAAAACAAATCAAAGAATTGAGTTCAAAGATCACCGTATCGTCTTCCGGTAATTCACTATTGTTATAATTCTAGTTTATTAGCTATGTAGGGGCAAGGTGTTAATTGAAGGGTGTATTTTTATCAGTGAAAACAAGTTTCTTAACATATATCAAAATAAGTGGATAGGCCAATATAAGCTTGCTATCATCATGTGTGGTGCCTGTATTGGATCGTGTGGGATACTTGTATCCCACTTGTAACTCTTTTAGCTTATATCTAATAACGGTTATGAGCTTATTAAACGGTCTGTATCAATTGGTAAGGTTTAGATCGTGATTCATATATATTTTTTCCTTTTTATTTAAGGATATTCAATGAATATATTTCTAGGTATTTAAATCGTAAGGCTTAGTATATCGAATATATTTAAAATTTTCTTGAATATGATGAGGTATCTAAGACTTTATGTTATTTGTTATAGGTAAGGATTACGTTGTGCGAGTGTAGGTAATATTTGTGTTTGTAGGGGAGATATGGATGTGATAAGTATAATATAATATATCCGGGGGAGGGGGTGTTATAGTGTATGTTATGAATTAATTTGATAATAATTGGAAACATCTTGGGATTGGGGGATAGACCTTATATTTTACATATGATGTGGAGTTATTCAGACTTATGTACGGATAGGACTATCAGTGAGTTATGTATTTTCATTGTTAGTCCATTTGGCTAGTAGACATTTTCTTTTGTGAGGGGATGTTAATGAAACCATGCTACGTCTCTGAAGTATGTAACGTATAGTTTTTAAATAAATAATTTGGATATTAGCTCTCATATTTTTGTGATCGAGCGCTTTATTGATTTCTTTTCAACATATACCGAATCACTATATATATATATATATATATATATATATATATATATATATATATATATATATATATATATATATATATATATATATATATTGGTGAAAAAAGAGATAAAATAGGTAATTGGAATTGCATATTAAAAATACAGTAACCATAATATATTGTCTCATATCTATCTATCTATCTATCTATCTATCTATCTATCTATCTATCTATCTATCTCCCTCTCTCTCTCTCTCTATCTCTCGCTCTCTCTCTCTCTCTCTCTCTATATATATATATATATATATTATACATATATAAGAAATATAAGGTGATATGCATAGACTTAGAGATACAAATGGACAACTAAATAACTAATCTCACCTAGGAGATATAAGGATATGTAAAGTCAGATTTAGCCCATTATATATTGAGAATTACAGCAGATATTAAATCAGCTCAATGCTTAAACTTTTAGGTCAGCCAGAGCTATTATAAGAGCTATTATATTATAATTTAGAAATAAACTAAATTGTGACATATTCATTTATATCACTTCCAATATTGAATTCTTAGCACCTATATAAATGATTATGTCATAATTTTGTTTATAACCCCCCCTCTCTCTCTCTCTCTCTCTATCTTTCTTTCTCTCTCTCTCTCTCTCTCTCTCTCTCTCTCTATATATATATATATATATATATATATATATATATATAAATTCTTTGTAGGTATATATATATATATATATATATATATATATATATGTGAAAAGATGACAGATGGAAAACATATATATATATGTATATATATATATAAAGTTGTGAAAATATATTTATGTCAATTAAGCTAACGCAGGAGCCTCTGTGTAGCTTAATTGCCATAAATATATTTTCACAACTTACTACCTAGCTCTACTTACGTATCGAGTACTGTTGAAGTAAATACTGAAAATTGATACATAAAAAATTATATCTCCTTATAAATTTTTATGTGGATACATGAAATAGTAATTATATATATATATATATATATATATATATATATACAATGTTTGTCATATCCTGGAAACAAATTATAAAGAATGAGACATGCTTTTTGTTCAAATTGCTTGCAAAAAAGTAAGAAAGAAGGATAGAAGAAAACAAGGTCGGAGAGGTGGGGTTTCTTTTTGTGGGGGTGGTGGAGCCCAAACCAAAGGCCACATTGCAGGATGAAAGGTCAAGGTTATTGTTGAGAGCAAGCGTCCATGTGGGGGGAGTCTCGTTTGGACCAAGCATGAGACTCACCAACCCACAGCTAGAGATGTAGGAGGAAATGATGAAGAGAGGAAGCAGGCAGACAAAATGACTTACTACGGAAAGGAATCATTTCTTGAATCGCTCCACCATAAACTTGGAAAACAAGAAAAAAGGATAAAAACAAAAGAACAACAACAGACAGTTTTATTTAAAAGACAAAAAAAGAAAGAAGACAAAAAAAACAATAACTTTTACAAAAACAACAAAAACAACAATAAAGAAAAAGAAAGAAAAAAACATAAAAAGCATCTGAAAAAAGATTTTAGTAAATGCAAGAAACATTTTTGAAGGCAAGAAAATGGTAAAGAAATTAAGAGGAATTCATTCTAAAGATACACTTATTCAACCTGCGCGTTTAGCGATGAAAATTCAAACTGAAGCATAGCGGATAAAGCTGATTATAGAGGCACACTTAAAATCAGATGCGCCCATTAAAGTCTGCGCGTTTTGTGATGAAAATTCTTCATGATACTTGAATGGGTGACCAACAAACTGACCGACCGACTGAGGGTATCCATTGTTTCTTGAGAAAGAGAGTCAACAATCAAATCTTTAAATGTTGAACCTTTAATTCTATTTCGTTTCTGAAAACAAGCCCAAATTCCTCACTATTCCTTGTCTATCATATATTTATGTTCGTCTGTTGCGTTAAGTTTGAAATATTACTTCCATTTATCAATGACGCTTAGATTTGACATATCACTTCAATTAGACGATGATGCATAGGTTTGACATATATTTTCCATTTTTGATGACTTTTAAGTTTAACACATCACTTCCATTGGTCGATGAGGCTTAAGTTTGAATTATCATTTCGATTTGTCAATGACGCTTAAGTTTGACTTATCATTTCCATTGGTCGATGAGGCTTAGGTTTAACATCACTTCAATTAGTCGATTATGCTTAGGTTTGGTATATCACTTCCATTGGTCGATTATGCTTAGGTTTGATATATCACTTCCATTGGTCGATTACGCTTAGGTTTGACACATCATTTCCATTGGTCGATTACGTTTAGGTTTGACATATCTTTTCTCATTGGTCGATGACAGTTAGGTTTGACATATCTTTTCTCATTGGTCGATGACAGTTAGGTTTGACATATCTTTTCTCATTGGTCGATGACAGTTAGATTTGACATATCTTTTCTCATTGGTCGATGACAGTTAGATTTGACATATCTTTTCTCATTGGTCGATGACAGTTAGGTTTGACATATCTTTTCTCATTGGTCGATGACAGTTAGGTTTGACATATCACTTCCATTGGTCGATTACGCTTAGGTTTGACACATCATTTCCATTGGTCGATTACGTTTAGGTTTGACATATCTTTTCTCATTGGTCGATGACAGTTAGGTTTGACATATCTTTTCTCATTGGTCGATGACAGTTAGGTTTGACATATCTTTTCTCATTGGTCGATGACAGTTAGATTTGACATATCTTTTCTCATTGGTCGATGACAGTTAGATTTGACATATCACTTCCATTGGTCGATTACGCTTAGGTTTGACACATCATTTCCATTGGTCGATTACGTTTAGGTTTGACATATCTTTTCTCATTGGTCGATGACAGTTAGGTTTGACATATCTTTTCTCATTGGTCGATGACAGTTAGGTTTGACATATCTTTTCTCATTGGTCGATGACAGTTAGATTTGACATATCTTTTCTCATTGGTCGATGACAGTTAGATTTGACATATCTTTTCTCATTGGTCGATGACAGTTAGATTTGACATATCTTTTCTCATTGGTCGATGACAGTTAGGTTTGACATATCACTTCCATTGGTCGATTACGCTTAGGTTTGACACATCATTTCCATTGGTCGATTACGTTTAGGTTTGACATATCTTTCCTCATTGGTCGATGACAGTTAGGTTTGACATATCACTTCCATTGTTCGATGATAGTTAGGTTTGACATATCACAACTCTAAAAACCTTTCTTTTCTTTCCTCTGTGTGTCTAGCATCAGATGGAATTTCCACAAACGGAGCTTCTTTTGTAAGGAATGTCAACACAATGGTGACAATGGTACTGATAATATTCAGATATCAGACGAAAGTCTTGCAGAGCTAAACAAAGAATCTGTGGAAGCATTGTAAACCATTCCAAACGCCTATGAAGTAATTGTCATTTATTGGATTTTTGTTCAAATCTGTCTACCTCCTTAGCATCATATTCTTCACGTGAAGTCGTTTTCTTGTCTCGTCATTAAAGGTTCTGGACATTTCATAATATTGCTATTTTCAGTTATTGAATTTTTGTATAACCAAATTTAACTCCTCTTTCAAAGAAGAAGGGAGAGAAGAAGAATGATGAGGAGGGGGAAGAGATGATGATGATGATGATGATGATGATGATGATAGCGATGATTATGTAATTGCTTTGAATTAGTAGAATAAAAAATTAAACAAGAAATAATGCAAAATAGTAAAATATAAGGTGATTTAAAAACTCCTTTTTCAATAAGAATTTCAAGTTTGTGATTCTACTCAATAAATCTGACCAAAATGATGTTCTCCTTTTGAAAATAAAGTAATTCTGATTGGATTTTAAGTTTTGTTCTAATCCAGAGTGCCATTCTCTGGTGAGAAAACCCCGACTTGTGTCTTACTCTGCCATCATGAGGAGGCAAGTAAATAGAGACCAGGTGTAGAATTGTTTGAAAATATTGATGCAATTTTTTCAGACTGCAGAAAATTAGAAAATAATTTTATATTTGGCATTGCATTAAAAAGCAGCTGCTTGAAAAATATTAAAAAAATATAAATAAAAAATCAAGAAAAATAATAAAAAAAGAAAGCAATCCATTTTGTGGATTGGTATTTAGAAAAAATCTCAAAGAAATGAATTAAAACATCCCTGCTTTCTCGGTTTCTTAAAAAATATTTATTTTTAAATTCCCAACCATTTCCACAGTAAAGGGAAATTCTTTGTCGAAGAAAACACCATCCTAAATTGTAAAAAGTGTGATCGACTATTTTATTTTTTGAAATTGAAACATGTTTCGAAACGTTCGCAAAAAATCGGTCTTGTATCAACTCTTCTTTCTGAAATTTGATTTAAATGCTTTTTAAAATACACGCACACACACACACACACACACACACACACATATATATATATATATGTGTATCGAGGCAGCATTTTTTCTTTAAGACACGTATTATTAAAAATAACCGACAATTTTTGTCTGGCTATTTTAGTGTTCATCCCTTCAATTTTCCGGATTAAAATCTTAATCTCGGAAGGAAATTGGCTGATGAAACTGCCATAGTGTACATGTTGGTCCAGAGTACTTTCTGACCCGTCTGGGTCCATCGTCAGTGGAATAATGACAAACAGGTAAAGACCTGGAGTGAGATTTATAATTAATTATGGCGGGAAAATTTAACTATGTTTATTAGGTATTATAAGCATTTAAGTATATTAGTGCTAGTGTTAAAATTAATCTTGTTAATAGCAGGTTTTGCTTATAATACCTAATAAACATAGTTAAATTTTCCCGCCATAATAAATCTCACTTCAGGTCTTTACCTGTTTGTCATTATTCCACTGACGATGGACCCAGACGGGTCAGAAAGTACTCTGGACCAACATGTACACTATGGCAGTTTCATCAGCCAATTTCCTTCCGAGATTAAGATTTTAATCCGGAAAATTGAAGGGATCAACACTAAAATAGCCAGACAAAAATTGTCGGTTATTTTTAATAATATATATATATATATATATATATATATATATATATATATATATATATATATATATATATGAAGACTATTACCAAATTTATCAGTTTGTAGTAATTTTTATTAGTGGTATATACTTGATCCAGAATTGCTCAACATAATATGTCGAGCAAACAAAGTGTATGGTTTACATCAACATGCCCAGGTTTCAACTTTTACAGTGTCTATAGAGCCAAATAGTTTTACAGTGTCTATAGAGCCAAATAGTTTACTACAGTAAATTAGATCTATTGATTTAAATGTTTGTTTAGGACAGAATATTAGTCTAAATATGGTAAAGTGAAGGAGATAAGGAGGATAGAAAACGAACATCAGAGGGATTGGGGAAAGAAGGGATGGGGGAGAAGGAATCGTGGGGGGAAGAAATCGGGGGGGGGGAGAGGAGAAGGGATTGGGGGAGAAGAGATTTGTCATAGACAGGATCGGCCATATCTGAAGCTGATCAATCTTCCCAATGTCTATGTCAATCTATACCCTTCTTAATTGGTACAATAAAAATTTTCGCCCCTCTCATTTACCCGGCGATTCTATGAACAAGCCAAGACATACTAGGCTCCCATAGGTCATTCCCCCCATCGATTACCGATCATCATACATACACATATATATGCATATACACACCAATATATGCATATAAACAGTAAGATATGTTGATGGAATATATGATATATCTTCTATATAATACAAACATTCTGATAATCTTCCATGTTTACCAGCGAATGTATCTTAGTGTGTCTGCGCCATGGAGACATCTGTAGAAGGGCTCTTATAGTCATGTCATGGTACCACACTAGCTCTCTGGACTATAGGCGCATCCCTTTTATGAAAGGGTTGATTATACCCGGCTGGGTATTTCGGCTGTTGCAGGGCGGCGTGATTGGACTGGTTTACCCTCTCCTGAGACCGTCAGTTTGAACTTAAGGCTTGTAATGATGGAACAACACATTACTTTATATATCAAAAATATAATTTTATTACATTTCAATAAGAAACATAATTAGAAACTCGAAAATGGTCTCGGCGTGCAACACACGTCTCGTCACATGCTGATCCAAAACATGACTGATTTCAATCTCTTCGCCGCAGACTAAGCGAGAGAGAGAGAGAGAGAGAGAGAGAGAGAGAGAGAGAGGGAGAGAGAAAGAGACACGCACACAGGAAATACAGTTGTCATTGTTCCAAGCCTCAACAAGTACTGGGTGACAGTTAATTCAATCTTTGACCTTTAAAATTCACTGAGGGCCCTCCCCGACTTCAAGTTGGAGCTGCTATAGTATGATTAGTGGCAACCCTTTCCGTAGTCACATTCTGGGTGTGAAAACACTTTTATCGACTTTTAATTCTCTCCCTGAAAAGGTAACGTTAAGTCTGGTACAAGGGTCCCACGTGTAGGAGATTGCAGCTCCCACAGAAGGGGTCACTAACCTTTCCACATATCCTTGTTTGCACATTGCATATATTAGATGGTGGGATGAAAGGTGAATGAGACGAGAAGTATTGGGAATAGAGGAATTGAGGGAGAGAGATTAGTAGTAACAGCAGCATAGGAGGAGGAGGAGAGTAAGAGGATGACATGAATGAATAAATTATATAAATAATTGGTCAATGCATAAATTGGCGTCTGTCTGGTCAGTCACCATGACAACAATGGTTTTGATTGGATGACATAACATATTTATTCAGCAACAGTGTGTTTATTTTTGTCGTATCTGACATCTCTGAAACTTATTCGTGAAATTTCGCTAATTTCTGTTAAATTGAAAGTAGACAGTAACTTTATTCTCGAACTCTCTGAGTGTTATTTTAAACTAACTATCTATTTATCTTCACTATCGGTTAACAGCACTAACATATATGTATATAATATATGTATATATAATAATACGTATATGATATATACAAATGTACAATGTACCAACGTTGACCTAAATGGGTCATGTGTCTTTTAGTTATATATGCAAGTATTTATTAGAATGCATATAAGAATATAACCGATATTCCTTCCCCTTTTTTATAAAATTGCTTTATCATAAAATGTATACACAAAGCTGTTGGTTTATCTGTATGAAAATTAAACAATAAAAGTACTACTCGATAATAAAAAATAATTATTTATTAGAATCAGTTTAATTTTTAAATATTATGTAAATTCAACATGATGGTATTTATGATACACCATAGACATAACCCTAACCTAACCCTAACCCCTAACCCCATAAACCCTTACCCTAACTCCTAACTCTAACCCTAATCCTAACCCATAGACCTACTGACCACATCAAAAACGTTGCTGTATTTAAAGGATACCGCCATTTTGTTTATTTTCTATGTTTATTTATGTATGAAAAATAGCATAAGCAAAGCGAATCGAGAAAAGCGAAACGTATACAATGTTTCGCTTTTGTTCAATGTGACAATAAAGAGGAGCACTAACCATCAGGAAAAAGAATGATGTGCTTTGCATGTCGTATGCAGATTTAAAAAGGGCTTCTCTTCATAGGTGCAGGTGTTTATGGTGGTCTGATTTGCATATGTGGATATCAGGTGATATAAATGAAGAGGACAGCTGGGAAGGAGGAGAAGCGATTTTGGATTGGAGAGAGAAAGGTAGAGAGAAAGTGGGTTGCACGAAATTTTGTTGGAAATTGAATGACAGTCAAAACTTTTGGAGAAAAAGGCAGAAAGTGGGTTGTACGAAATTCGGTTCGGTTGAATTACAATCAAAACTTTTTTTAAATTTTTAAATTCTTTTATTTTTCTGCCACAGTTAGTTAACCATCATCAGCACAAACACAAGGAAATATGTGTTGTAGATTTTCAACTATTGTTATCATGGACACAGCTACCATGTGAAATAAGAAGAAACCAGATAAAATGCAATGGACCATCAAAGTTTGCAAAAAGTCAAGATGACCCATGTTTTTATAAACAAATGAAATTTATTTTGTTTTTTTGTATTTTGGTTCTTTGTATTTTCCCTTTAGACCTGATGATTCGTTTGATTTTAATGAAAGCAATACGTTGAATACATTTCTCATATCAACATTATTTAATACATTCTGTCAGATATTTCCCAATATACTAATCTAGCATGTGTTTGTGGATATCTATCTATCTATCTATCTATCTATCTATCTATCTATCTATCTATCTATCTATCTATGAACTGCCTGATCTGTTCCTTACTGCCCATCCGGTGTAGCTTAACAGATCTTGCAGAGTACACCACTACTG
The DNA here is from genome assembly GCA_963556195.1 of Sepiola atlantica. Classification (NCBI taxonomy): domain Eukaryota; kingdom Metazoa; phylum Mollusca; class Cephalopoda; order Sepiida; family Sepiolidae; genus Sepiola; species Sepiola atlantica. The sequence goes on along the minus strand of OY744531.1, from coordinate 110,923,351 downwards.
CAAAGGTTTGCATAAAAAGTGGGAAACTGTCATGTGACCACATGCTTCAAAGACACGCAAAGAAGAAGAATAATATATATACAATATATTTAAAATGAATATTTATTATTATTATTATTATTATTATTATTATTATTATTATTATTATTATTATTATTATTATTATTATTATTATTATTATTATTATTATTATTATTATTATTATTATTATTACCTATATATGCATTTTGCAGCTAAATCCAAAGACAGAGCTACGCCAAGATCGCTGTTGACATGTGTTGTCACAAGTTGACGATTTGCCAAACGATCAAGAAGGACATTGGTTACTCCTCCTACCGCAAGTCTCACTGCATGAATATCATGAATGCCTATGAGGAAGGTCAAAGCGGCGGCTTTGCTGAATGAGCTCAAACACAAGTCCACTGAGATGCTGAGGTTCTTCTCTGATGAACAGAATTTCGACCAGGACCAGACGAGAAGCAGGCAGAACGACAAGTGGATCTGCAAAGACATCGAGGAGGTTCCCACCATGACGCTTACAAAGTTTCCATCCCCTGTCATGGTCCTTGGCATTATCTCCAATGAGGGAGACGTCATGCATTCGTTTTTCTTTTAAAAGGGTCTTAGAGTCACCACCGAGATCTACGAGGAGGTACTGATGAAGTGGTGAAACCCTGGCTGGACGAGATCGCCTACGTCTTTCAACAGGACTCTGCTCCTGCACACTAGGCCAAGGCGACCCAGACGTGGGTGCTCAGCAATGTTCCTCACCTCTGGTCGCCTACAGCATGATAGACTCGCTAAAGGCTGTTATCATGCTATAGACAAGAATATAGTCGCCAAAGCATGTGAATGATGGCGTATCTGCTTTGAAATGGTCGTCTCCACCAGTATTGATACATTGAAAATTAATGTAGTATGTAACTCGAACTGTTGCTAAATAAACTGTCAGGTCTCTGCATAAACAACTTTTGTTTTCTTTTGTCAAGTGTCGGATTTTGCTTCAAGTCTGTATAGATATATAGGAGGAGTACTCTAATGAAGGTAATAATAATATTTCAATTTAGCATTAAGGCAATGCTCTCTCATATAAATAATTGTATATTTTCAATTATGAGTATCGCAAATAAAAAATATAAATAAATAAATAGCATCATTTGTAATGCGATACAATTTCTTCCACTACAACTAGGAGATTTTTTAGCTCTGTCGATAGATTGTCGGACAACAGTCACTGGGGTCCCGGTTTCGAATTTTGCTAGGTCTAGCCACACTGAGAAGTTGTAGAGATGACGAAACACGTGTCAGTGTATAACTAATATATATATATATATATATATATATATATATATAGTACATGTGTTATATGTGTTTCTATAGATGTTAATCCATTGAAACTCCAGTGTTTATAAAAAAGTGCTGAATAATAAGTAGAGCTGTTTTTTAGTATCAATTTTTATTTATACAAACATTATTGGTTACACCTCAGACCTGAAGAGCAATTCAAGTCTTCAAGTCTGAGGAAGTTTACTCTCTATTGGAGAGGCCATCTGAAACATGTATGCACATATGTAACCAATAATGTTTGTATATATAAACATATTATACTAAAAACAGCTCTACTTGTTATTGAGCACTTTTTATAAACACTGGAGTTTCAATGGATTAACATTTCCTGTTTATTTCTTTTTTGATCAATCCTTTTAAGTTGGTAGACGATCGATCTAATGTTCTGTTCAAGTGTGAACAGGAACTCGCCAAAACTGCACGTCAGGCACGCGAGGAGTTACAAAAACTAAAATTGGCTCTGGGCCCATTGTTCTCCGAATTCTACATGTCTAATCTAGAAAGTAAAACATTTCTAAACCCTCCATATACGTCAGGTATGTCGCGACCAATTTCTATTAACTGAAAAATTAGATAAATTAACCTTAATCAAAAATACATTTAAAGATAATTCCGTATTAAATTTCACGCACGAAATAAATATAAATAACAACATTCCCTTCCTCGACATGAAAATAAAAGTCGACACAGATAAGTTCACCACATACCTGTACAAAAAATTACGAGCAAAGGTTCAAGCTTACTTAATTTTAAAAGTGAATGCCCTCATGGATATAAAATGTCCGTAGTGAAAAATCTTATCTACCGAGCCAAACGAAACTCATCTACCAATAACATATTTTATACTGCACTTGCCGACATTAAACAATCCATAATTAATAACAACTTCCCAAACCACATCGTCGATCAGCTAATTAAACACTCTTTAGCCGCCGCTGCTGCAGCTGCTGCAGTAGCAGCAGCAGCAGCAGCCGCAGCAGCAGCAACAACAACAACAACAACAATAATAATAATAATAATAATAATAATAAAAATATCAATCTATATTACTGCAACCAGATTCACCCTAATTATCAAGTAGATGGAAAAATAATAAAAATTATCATACATAAACATATTTCCCCTACTGACAAAATCTATAAGCTCCTTTTCATTATTTACTATAAAAAATAAAGCAACTAATTTATTAATAAGAAATAACCCAACGTTAGATAACAGTTTATTAAAAACTAGTAATGCTGTGCATGTATTCAAATGCCCAATGGGAGAATGTGTCTCCAAAAACAATACATATATCGGGATGACTAGAACTGGTATCTCTTGCCGCCTTACATGTCACCTCTCCTCCCCGATAGCTCCAGTTACCAACATCTGGTCAAACACGACATCCCCCAAAACGATTTCAGAAACATATTAGTAAAAAACAGTGCCATCGCAACGGTGTTAAATTGCAAACTTTCGCCTCCCCATAATTGAAGCCTTACTCATTCGAGAAACAAATCTACCATCAACCAAGCTCAATGGAGAAAGTATACTAAAATGATTTTAATAAGAAAAGAAAAAATGGTTTTAATCGACTTTCTTAATAAATTCACTAATTTTAATTTTTGTAACTCCTCACGTGCCTGATGAAGACTCATGGGAACCGAAAACGTCTACAATTTTTACCAGTTGCTGTTCACACTTGAACAGAACATTAGATAGTTGGTCGGCCAAATAGAAAAGATGGATAAAAAAGAAACACACACACACACATATATATATATATATATATATTTCCCCCCACTCATTCTTTTCTACATTCATTTCTATTTCTCCAACAAATACGGACGTCAACCCAGTAGTTGGCCACTATTTCATTCTATTTTTTCCCAATATGTCTACCCTACATGTATCTGTGCTTGCATGACATTCTTTCTCTATTTTATCATCCTGATGAAGTCTTATAAATAAAGACGAAACGTTGATGTACACATAAAAAACATCCATTTTTTGGTTTTCCTTTTTCATTTTCCCATCACGTCGGATTACTTTCATCCTTCTCTTCCCATATATATATATATATATATATATATATATATATATATATATATATATATATATATATATATATATATATATATATATGTTTCCAATCGTCTTTGATTATTTCAAACTCATTTGCCCAGAATCATTGATTGCCCCTGTGTAATGTCCAAAAGATAAAACGGTAAGAATGGTTGATCCAACATTTTTTTATTTCCTTTATAATTATTTATCATCAAAATGATTATTAGAAGAAATAATCATAATTTTAATAGAAGTGGAAAAAAGTCTGTAAACAGCAGCAACAACAATAACAACAACAACAAGAACAAATGTCCCCCAAAATTGAAAGTTCCAAGTGAAAATTGTAAGTAAAAATTCAATGCGTGCAGATTTGTGAATTTTAGTTTATAAATAAATTTGACAAGAAGTGAATTTCACACTATTGCAAGATTCGGTCATCCTTGGCTAATCATTCCTGGTAAGAGAAACAATATCTAAGGACTAGAATTAGTAGTAGAATACAAATATTGGGGAAACATGATGAAATTTGAGTCTGCAAAGATTGGAATGATTTTGTCAGAAGCAGAAGCAAACTAAGAAGCATCAAATTCCAATGTTTCATCCGCGGGAAAAATCAGCTGGGAAAATCAGAAAAAAAAACAACAAAATAGCAACAATATATATGTATATACATATATGTACGAAAAATAAAATGAATTCAGTATTTTCTCATAAAAAAGTTTTCTAAAAAGTTTTTAGAAAATAAATATATATTTAAAAAAATCGTTTTTACAATAAAAAATACTTTAAAAGAACATTTTTTCCTCATGAAGATTTTTACTAAAAAGCTTTAAAAATATATACATATATATTTTATATTTATAACTTTTCTAAATGAATTTTAATATATATATATATATATATATATATATATATATATATATATATATATATATATATATATATATATTGTGTTATAATGGAATAATTCCAGGAAGAAATCCGGGTAAGAGAGCTCAATGTGGTAAACAGAGCAAGAATAACGTAAAATATAATAACACGAAATTACATGATTGTCGATGCAATAATTTATTTCAACCTTGCGGTTTTATTCAAGCATCAAATTAGACAATTACATTTTTGAGACTCAAAAATGTAATTGTCTAATTTGATGCTTGAATAAAACCGCAAGGTTGAAATAAATTATTGCATCGACAATCATGTAATTTCGTGTTATTATATTTTACGTTATATATATATATATATTTATATATATATATATATATATATATATATATATATATATATATATATATATATATATATATATATATATATATATATTAAATGAACACAGTCTTTCTTAAAAATCTTTAACACAATATTTCTTAAAAATCTTTACAAACAAAATATATTTATTTACAAAAAACATTACCTCAGTATTTTCTCAAAGATATCTTTAAAAAGAGTATAAAATCATTTCTATGAAAATAAATTCCGCTAAATATATCTTTTACATTAAGAAATTGCTTTTTGATAAGTAAATTTCATTTTTTTTATTGATAGAAAAAGGAAAAGAAAATGTTTTTACAAAGGACCGGAGAATGTTTAAAAAGCAAAAAATAAAAAAAAGCAAAAAAAAAGCAAACAGTATTTAAAATTCAAGATCAAAATTGTTGAGCAATGAGAATTTGATTGTTTTCATATAATTATCGACCATTTTAGTTTTATTTCTTGTGGCATTCTCTAAGACTCGTGTTGATATGTATAGACATGTTCTGATGAGCCAATCTTTTTAACATCACTTTTAGACATTTTAATGATCTAACAATTTGAACATATATGATTGCTTGTTTGCATATTAAATGACCCGACCCTAAATATGCTTCCTAATTTTATCAAGGGCATATTGTCGAGATGTTGCTGGTTTATGTTTGTCAAGAGTATATATCAAATTAACAAATGGCCATATACGGAAGGCAGTCCTAATAAAAAAAGCACGAACATTTTGCTCTGAGATTACTTCTTATATGGTATCAGAAAGATTGTAAATTGCAATTATTTTAAATCGGACCTTCTTGTAAGTTTCGAAATAGTCCAGTAATAAGTATCATCAACTTTATGTTGCTAAAACAAATTTATCAATGATAAAACAAGTCAATATCATGGTAAAACATTTATCATAGTGAAATAAATGAACATATTAATTGTTTCTGTTTTAAATTTTGTGTTGACCAACTAAGAAATATTGAGTTATATGGAATGAGGTAATGTTACATAGAAAATTACTAGGGATAACTCAATGGTAAATGGCTGTTGCGAGAACGCTAAATGATTTTCAACGGTTATCGAAGGAAGCACTGGACATCTGGGGAGATTTGTTGTCACTCAGACTCCAGAGAACACCACCTTTTTGGTCAGGGAGCCATCACGCGTGAACACTCTTAATAAGTAAATAATAATAATCTCGGGAGACTTGTTGTAGCTCAGATTCCATGGAAGAAAAATATAAAATAAGATGCAGGTGTGTCAAGGGATTATAGTTTGGTGTGTCTGCTTTACAGCATCTAAACCCCTTTTGGTACGGAGTAGCCGAAACAAGTTGTAATTGTGCTATTGTAAGTTATTTATTCCAAACAATCAATATAACAGGTACCAATTACTTCGTTCATTAAAAATTCACTTCATGAAAATGCTTCACGTTTTTACAGAAGATTCCTTCAAAATATGAAATTACCCCAAAACAAAATAAAATGCTTTACGTTTTTACAGGAGATACCTTCAAAATATAAAATTACTCCCAAACAAAATAAAATGCTTTACGTTTTTACAGGAGATTCCTTCAAAATATAAAATTACTCCCAAACAAAATAAAATGCTTCACGTTTTTACAGAAAATTCCTTCAAAATATGAAATTACCCCAAAACAAAATAAAATGCTTTACGTTTTTACAGGAGATTCCTTCAAAATATAAAATTACTCCCAAACAAAATAAAATGCTTCACGTTTTTACAGGAGATTCCTTCAAAATATGAAATTACTCCCAAACAAAATAAAATGCTTCACGTTTTTACAGAAGATTCCTTCAAAATATAAAATTACTCCCAAACAAAATAAAATGCTTCACGTTTTTACAGGAGATTCTTTCAAAATATAAAATTACTCCCAAATAAAATAAAATGCTTTACGTTTTACAGGAGGTTCCTTTAAAATATGAAATTACCCCAAAACAAAATAAAATGCTTCACGTTTTTACAGGAAATTCCTTCAAAATATAAAATTACCACTAAAACCAAATAAAATTAACGATCATTGCTATTTGCTTCTCACATCTTTACCAAAAATCTGAATTAAATAAAAATAAAAAAGACCCAACATCAGATCACTTAAGAACAGGGTCAGCGCTACCCACTAGGCGAACTAAACGATCACCTAAGGTGCCGACATTTGAGGGCGACACAAATGTAGGACAAACTTGGATACAATTAAGATGATAGGAAACCTCTGGTGGTTAGAATAGGATGCTCGGAAGAGAAGGCGAAGGTAGGTAAATGGTAGGCCATACAAAGTAATGTTTTGTTAGTGAAAAATCCACACGGTTAAGATTAAGTGATCAGTTGAGTTATGATATTTGAGTTTATAATAATGCAGTAAATGTATTGACATTAGATTATCAAAAGCTTTAAGGCGAACATTTTAGAGCGTGTCGATGGTTCCAACTTCTCTTGCATCGGCCCTAATCATGAGATACGTAATGATAATTTTAAATCAACATTTCTAAATATAATTTGAATTTCTTTGTCGCTTTTAAAAATATTCCGGCCGATCAATTCTACACTTTCGGGTGTAAAAGATTTGTACGAAAAAAAGAAGTCTATAGTTTTTTTTAAATTTAACTAAATAAAAAGAAATTATATATATATATATATATATATATATATATATATATATATATATATATATATATATATATATATATATATATATATATGTATATATATATATATATATATATATATATAAACATGCCAGTTAAAAAATGTCAATGGAAAAGTTTTCCTTCTCTTGACTAATTTGTTTTATATACGATAGAAAAGATTTGGCGTATTGGCTATATTTATTTTATTATCAACCTGTTATGTTTTGGGTTAGTCCGACAATATCCGTTCTTGTGGTTTAGTTCTTATGATTTAATAAAGAACTGTACATACCCTAACCCTAACCATAACCTAATCCTGGAAAATGTGGAACGCGTCAAACATGCTTTGCTGCATAGACTGAATCGTTTTGCTCGGAGGCGTGCTACTGAATTTGGCATCGATAATCGACAAAACTTATGTTGCATGAAGACCTGCATTTGAACCCCTACAAATTAGTCATTGACCAGCGGTTGAGACTAGAGGACGATGCAGATGAGCTAGGTAAATTTGCAAATGTGATGGTAGCAATCTATGCTAGCAAATGACAACCTAATTTTGTTAATGATTGATGAACCTCATTTTCATCACTGCAATGGCGTGATTTCTTGCCGGAAAACCTCAAGGCACGTGTGTTTGAGTATGAGCCTTGCTGTACATTAGACGATTTGAAGGAAGCTATTCAAATAGAAGTCGTCCAAATCGACATAGCAATTGCTGGAAAGTGTGGAGGCCAACATTCAAGAACTCCTTCAGAAATGCATCAATGAAAATGGACACCACAAGAAAGGGAATGGTGTTTACTTTATTTTGTCGTCAAATCCTAATTCAACGAAACACACTGATGTTAAAAATAAAAACTGAAACTAAAATTAGTAACTTTGTGAATTACCTCCCTTGGTATCATACACAAACGCATAGTCATTTATGCATATCTATATTTAAACAGACACATAGCATATTATTGTATTAGAGATTTTTCAAGTGATGAATAAAAATGATGTAATTGTTAGCATTAGGAAGATTAGCTGGGAAAATATAAGCAATTCCCATCCATTCAGTCATGGGCAAATTCAAAATAAATTCGTTGGAATTTAATTCATATACTATTAATTGAGATAAATATATTTCACAGGTATTGTATTCAAAATAGCATGAGCTCTTCACACATTCAGGATTAACACTTTTAAAATATTGTCTTTTTGTCTACTCTAACTTTTGAAATGTTGAAATGATTTCACCGCATTATTTTGTTTATTTTTAATGTTCTTATTAAACTTTTTGTAAGTTGCAAATATTTCCGCTTATATAAAGTTTACGGATATCATTTCTTTTGGTCTAATTATTTTAGTTTTAAAGTTTTAGCTCGATATACCCACGGGCAAATAGAGGAATGTCCTTTATTTATAAAATAGATAAATTCATAAAAAAATCAAACCCTCCAAAAAGAAATGAAAAAAAACAACATTTAGTTGAATTGAAAACAAATGTTAATAAATTGATTTAATCGATTTGTACTTAAAAAAATCAATTCACTTCGAAAGAAGAAATGTCAAAAATCGGTAATACATTTTGGGGACAGTCTTCTTATCAGTCTTCTTAAAGAAAAAATGGTGTAGATGAAGATGAATTACGAAACTCAAAGATGTGATTCTTATCAAAATGGCTTCTTTCTAGAAATCAAAGATGGCGGTGATCGGTTAAGCCAGCAGACTAAACAAATATTAGATAAACTCAATCTTTAAAATCCGTAATGTAATTCAAATATATTTCGACATGTACTACTCTATTCGAAAGGATGAATGTTTGAAGATCGTGAAATTAACAGATTCTTGTTTACAATCCAGAAACATCAGCATTTAACTAGAAACTATATCCGAAAAGGCTATTTTTTCTTTCTTCAGAATAGATTTCTTCTATTTTAAGGAGTAACATATCAAAAGTTGCCACGTTGCGCCTTTTAAATATATCAAGATTGGACTTGATTCTAGTTTTTTCAATCAAGACTGAACGCCCCGTTGAAAAGCATAATGTGGAAATTTGGCGATTTTTTGATATGTTATTCCTCACAACGTAAGACAGTTATCCTGTTCAAAATCAGTTATTTTTAAAGCATTACAACTAATTGAAAACGAAGTTGAAAATATATAGTGGACGACATCTTGGAAATCAAACCGTTCTGGTGAACAGACGAATATGCTACTGAGCACATTTAAAACTACAACTTAGTTTTTAAACATTTTCTACAGTAACTAATCAACAAATTATGAGCATTTTATAGATTTAACAGTCGAACATGTCAAACGCCATTTTGAAATTCCTACCTTTCCAGATTTGGGATTGTGATCAACTTTTAGTATATCACCAACCCCATCTAAATCTATTAAATGCTCTTTTGAAATCTCTGATAAAATAATTAGTTTAGGAATAATGGGTATTTTAATGGATTTCTCGGCCAACTTGGCCATATTAAAATAGTACACTTAGGGAATTTGTATATGTTATTCCACATGACCTTATGCCCCCGTGAAGGTGGGGTCATCCACATTGCTAATACCCAGAATGGCACTGCCTGCTTCTAGCCAACTACGTCTCTCTCTCTCTCCCAATGTAATGCTCGGTTGATGTCCTTGAGATCCCTGACTTAGGGTATCTATAAATATTTTCTAGACTTGAGTCTAGACTTGGACGTGCTAAGTTCGAATCCTGTCAGTTCCATAGCTCCACTTACAATATGGATGTTGTAAACCTTCACATAGCCCCTCCTGTATGTACATGATTCTAAAAAGAACTGGGGAAATCAATGTCAACGACAGAACTGAGCCGGCCAGAAATCGTACCATACGGATTCATACGTATTAGTTATTATTCCAGCTTTCAAATAATTTTATTGTGCAGCTGAAATACATTGCATCATGCTATTTGTATTCTTAATTACAAAGGTTCATTTGTGCATTTGTTGTCTTCTGATTTTTTCCCCGATCAAAAATTCCTTTTTGTGAGAGAGCTGGATTTTTCTTCACATTACGTATAACTTTTCTCTCGTTTGGAGACATGTGAATATAGATTTGTTAAAACAACTCTTTCCGAGAATAATGGACCTATATATAGTTAATATAGATACAGTTGGCAGTTTGTTAGGTATGCTTGACAAGGTTTGGCTTCAGGATAAGTTATAGCTCCATATATAGGATTGGTTTTATCAAGTGAGAGAAGTTGCAGTTCAAACGTTCATGAAGAAACACATAGTAATGTAACGTCCTGCTAGATAAGAGCGCTCATGTCAAACCAGAAGCAACTTATTTGAAAGGAAAATGTATATGAATAGTTAAGTTAAATATATTTAAAGTAAAAATATTGTCATGGCCATTTTCTTCATGCATGTACCAGCCGACCTGAGAGAAAAGTATCCGGAGATCATCGTCATCCCTGGTCCCATGATAAAGAGAAGCAGACAACATCGACTCTGAAACTTGTGATAAATATTTCTGATCTATACATTATTAAATATGGCATAATCACGTTGACACACCGGTTCCCGCTAGATCACTGACGTTAAGCGACGTTGAGCATGGTCAGTACTAGATGGGTGACCGTTTGGGACCAACACGCACTGTATGTGCACAACTAGCTATGGGCAAATAGCGTCTCCAACCCGCATTGCCTAGCGTGGCGACTATGGTAAAACCCTCTGAATGACAGTCACTAATAAGATGTCGGAAACCAGGAAGGGGTTCCTCCTCCAGAAGTGATAAACACACTGATGTTGATGGTGATGATACCGTTAAACAAATATGATGTTTTTGGAGTTTGTCTGTTCGTACGCAAATAGAAACATGGTATTGGTTGACAAATAGGCAGAGTACACATTGCTAGGCATACCCAAGTTCCATTCTCACGTAAGTCTAAAGGATTTCGTTTAACTGGATACTTGTTTTATAAATCTTAAATAAACTATCAACATAATAACATAGACACCATTACATAAATATTTGTTTAATATTAAGTGCCATTTTTGTTTGATAATCCACAGAAAAGTAGACATAAAGGTCATTCGGCATTAGATCAAAGTAAATTATGTTCCACTTACTATAGTGTAACCATTCTACCAGCGCAGCACCATTTTTCCGTATACAAGCATCTGCTCCTCTTCAAATAGCTAATCTTTATCCGTACTAGCTATAAAAAAGCAGTAAAAGCTAAGTATAGATAGAAATTGACATACTCAGGTATTGTACCAACATCACTGAAGGAGCGACTATAAACTAGTTTGTTATAAAAAGGCTTTTCTTCTAAAGATCAATTATTTAAATTTCCAATCCCCAGACCAGAACGACCACCTAATTGGAACACGTGTCTCAGTACAAACCTGTTACATGGTTGCGTTGTTGGCGCCTAAATCGGCTGAACCGCCAGGATTCACCTGATAAGGCAGGTGTGTAGACATTCTGCAGAATTAAAAATAAGACATGCAGACGGGGGTGGGGGAGATTCAACATCCATCTACCCCATTTATGGCTTAAATCGTTTCACAGAAGTCAACTAAAAACCATTGTTAGTCATTTGCAAAGAAAACAATGATTAGACCAAAGAAAGTCTCGAGCCGAAAGAGAGATTCAGAAAAATCAATGATCGCCGATGCTTGCAAACTGGTCGGCTATCTCACCAAACAACCATTTCCAATCAGCGTATCTTTTGTTAATGATCTCTTCATATTTCCGCTGTAAATCCTGATATCTTTTATTGAAGACTGATTTATAAGCGACAAAGTTTTTTTATTAGTGTGACCGCAACAGGATGAGGTTAAGGCAACTATTCAAACTTGAAGTAGATATACATCTTAAACTATTAAGGTTGAAGATTGTAAGTTATTAAAACAGCAAAAATGGAATTACAAATACAATTTAGCCATATATACAAAAATAGACATTATTAAGTCATCAATGCTGTTAAACGAACATTATGAGAATGCAACTACCATTAAGGAATTAAGACTTACTATTGGATACCATTAAGCTAAGCTATACCCCATTACACCCGTACTTCTGAAATCTATATTTGTTTAAACATTTCTTACTATAGATTAACACTAAATTACAAGACAATACAAAATATGGAAACATTCATTTTACACGAAGTATTATATATTGGTTAAAGTTCATACAACACTCGTGCAAACGACATTGACCGTAGAAAAACATCCATATAAAAAAGCCGATGCCAAAATATTAGCCGATTCCGAAATATTGGTCGATTCCGAAATATTAGCCGATTCCGAAATATTAGCCGATGCCGAAATATTAGCCGATTCCGAAATATTAGCCGATTCCGAAATATTGGTCGATTCCGAAATATTAGCCGGTTTCGAAATATTAGCCGATTCCAGAATATTATCCGATTCCGAAATATTGGTCGCTTCGGAAATATTAGCCGATACGAAATATTAGCCGATTCCGAAATATGAGCTGATTCCGAAATATTAGCCGATTCCGAAAAATTAGCCGATTCCGAAATATTGGTTGATTCCGAAATATTGGTTGATTCCGAAATATTAGCCGATGCCGAAATATTAGCCGATTCCGAAATATTAGCCGATTCCGAAATATTGGTCGATTCCAAAATATCAACCGATTCCGAAATATTAGCCGATTCCGAAATATTAGCCAATGCCGAAATATTAGCCGATTCCGAAATATGAGCCGATTCCCAAATATTAGCCGATGCCGAAATATTAGTCGATTCCGAAATATTAGCCCATGCCCAAATATTAGCCGATTCCAAAATATTAGCCGATTCCGTTTTTTTTAGAAGATCTGATGTTAAGATATGACATTGACACACTAACGAGCTATTTCCGCATAAATTAAACGGACTTTAAAAAAAATCCTTTCTAACAAATAGAAATGCTACCGTTTTGTTATTTTAATAAGTACAAGAATTGACCATCATTAATTTTGTTTCCGCTATCAATCATTTAAGTTTAAATGCAAAAAAAGGTGGCTGGCAAAAGTTTACCTTACAAAGGTTAATCGGACAAAAGCCCGTCAAAAAAGTTAAAAAACAAATTCTCACAAAAACAGTACTTTCTTTAAGCTTATCCCAAAAGTTAAAAAACTAACAAATTCTCACAAAATTAGAAATACTTTCTTTAAAAACGAATCTCTATTATTGTATCATTTTAATTGTTCTGATTTTCTAATAATAAAAATCAATACTACAATAAAATCGACACCTTTTTTTAATAATCCTTATTCGCACTGTATTTACGAGGTACGTTTGTACTCGTGCCCTATTTATTTATGCGATTATATTGATAAATTATTGTGTAAGACACTTTTCGCAAAACACTGAATTAGAGTGATATTTATGGTAACTATATATTAAAAATGGACTTAAAAATTGTTTTAAAGAAGAAACAAAAAAATACCTGAAAATATTAATGACTAGCTCTACCTGCCAACGTTACCTGGGAGTCGTTTTATTTCATTTTGGTTCGATTGCTTTTAACTATTCTGTTTAATTTTCATTTTGGTTTGATTGCTTTTAACTATTCCGTTTTATTTTCATTTTGGCTTGATTGCTTTTAACTATTCCGTTTTATTTTCATTTTGGTTTGATTGCTTTTAACTATTCTGTTTTATTTTCATTTTGGCTTGATTGCTTTTAACTATTCCGTTTTATTTTCATTTTGGTTTGATTGCTTTTAACTATTCCTTTTTTTTATTTTGGTTTGATTGCATTTAACTATTCCGTTTTATTTTCATTTTGGTTTGATTGCATTTAACTATTTCGTTTTATTTTCATTTTGGTTTGATTGCTTTTAACTATTATGTTTTATTTTCATTTTGGTTCGATTGCATTTAACTATTTCGTTTTATTTTCATTTTGGTTTGATTGCTTTTAACTATTATGTTTTATTTTCATTTTGGTTCGATTGCATTTAACTATTTCGTTTTATTTTCATTTTGGTTTGATTGCATTTAACTATTATGTTTTATTTTCATTTTGGTTTGATTGCTTTTAACTATGTCGTTTTACTTTCATTTTGGTTCGATTGCTTTTAACTATTCTGTTTAATTTTCATTTTGGTTTGATTGCTTTTAACTATTCCGTTTTATTTTCATTTTGGCTTGATTGCTTTTAACTATTCCGTTTTATTTTCATTTTGGTTTGATTGCTTTTAACTATTCTGTTTTATTTTCATTTTGGCTTGATTGCTTTTAACTATTCCGTTTTATTTTCATTTTGGTTTGATTGCTTTTAACTATTCCTTTTTTTTATTTTGGTTTGATTGCATTTAACTATTCCGTTTTATTTTCATGTTGGTTTGATTGCATTTAACTATTTCGTTTTATTTTCATTTTGGTTTGATTGCTTTTAACTATTATGTTTTATTTTCATTTTGGTTCGATTGCATTTAACTATTTCGTTTTATTTTCATTTTGGTTTGATTGCTTTTAACTATTATGTTTTATTTTCATTTTGGTTCGATTGCATTTAACTATTTCGTTTTATTTTCATTTTGGTTTGATTGCATTTAACTATTATGTTTTATTTTCATTTTGGTTTGATTGCTTTTAACTATGTCGTTTTACTTTCATTTTGGTTCGATTGCATTTAACTATTTCGTTTTATTTTCATTTTGGTTTGATTGCATTTAACTATTATGTTTTATTTTCATTTTGGTTTGATTGCTTTTAACTATGTCGTTTTACTTTCATTTTGGTTCGATTGCTTTTAACTATGCCGTTTTGCTATCAAATTATTATTTTTTAAATATAATTTTGAAAGTAAAATTTAATTATCACTGTATTGTTTGACTATTGAACAAAATTGTTATATTACCATAACTAATTTGTTAGGATATAAATGTTGTTTCAATCTTTATTTATAAAGTAATTAGAGGTAAATAGTTTCCAAACTTTCAATATTTTAATACGGGTAAGAAATTTAATACAGTTAGGTTTGTAAGAGTTTTAATACAGGTAGATTTGGTAAGAATTTTAATACAGGTAGGTTTGGTAAGAATTTTAAAGCTACAAATGACATTTTTACGACAGTTTAAATGCTTTAAAATTCCTTTAAGGTTTTGAACTGTTACAAAGTAATTCATTCTTTTGTTATCAAAAGATGAAATGTATGATGTTTTTATGAACGAACACAAATTAATACTATTTTTTTTTAAATACGATTTATTAAATTGAATTTAATTTTACGATATTGCATTTTTGATTTAAATAAATATTCGATTAATACCAAATAAAAATAATAATTCAATTTGTAATTCTCAAAATTACATTGACACAAGAAGTTATCACACATTTATTAATATGGAGATTAAAATTTAAATATTAAAAATAAGTTGAAAAATATTTTTTTTAAATTTAATTTATTTTGATTATATTTTGATTCTAGATGCTATTAATTTCTGTCCGGTGAGCTTTTGTCCGGTGAGCGTTTGTCCGGTAAGCCTTTTTCCTAACAACGCTGAAATGGTCATAAATGAAAAAAGAAAAGCGTTAAGTAATAAACGAAAATTATTTTGTCTTCTCAGGCATCTATTTAAATCTGTTTTTCGTCCTAGCCTTCAGTTAAACGTTCTTCTCTCATTGAAAGCAGAGGCTTAAGATGTCAAGTCGTGATTCGTCAGCCTGTGATATAACGAATTCGCCATTTTGAAATTGAGAAGCCATTTTCGTTACACACTTGAGTTCTTACAAAATTATTTCATGAAAAAAATGGAATCAGAATGAATGCCCATTGAGAAAAGATTGGAGATTGGGCTAAAGAGAAAGAATGTGCTTTAATTACAGACAACAAGTATATTTTGAAAGAAAAAAAATGTTTAAAATGACAATATAAATAGAAGTGATCAATTTGAAAATACAAATTTGGGGAAAAATTGTGTTAAGATAATCTTTTTTTTAATTGTAAAAAATAATACTTTTTATAATATATTTCTGAATTTTTTTTATATTTAAAAAGATAGTATATATATATATATATATATATATATATATATATATATATATATATATATATATATACTATCTTTTTAAATATAAAAAAAAGAAATCGCAATATTTTTTATTTCCGGTCTGCATATATTTATACCACTCGGGGTTATCGCAGGATATTTTTTGTATTGTTTTTTTTTTTTTTTTTTTGCACTCGTACAGTGGGCAGAAAAATACTAAAACATGTCCGAGGTACACAAAGATAAGCTCAAATAGGAGCCAATTTATTAAAAGTAATCATTATAAAAAAGAGTCACTGTTTTTATGGGATGAAATCTGACAACGTACACATTCCTATTTTGTATATAGTCAAATGAAAAAAAAACCCCCAAAAACAAACAAACACGCACACACACATAGTAAGATCATACACCCAAACACTCACGCATACATAATAACTGTCCACTCGTTTGACGAGTATGGCCATTGACGGTATGGAACCGGAAGTGGTACTGCAGGATTTGTTGTACAAACGGTAGACGTAGATTGATATATACGTATATACAATTAAAACACTCACAAATACACGAAACTAAAATGACTATTACGATAAGAAATAGTATAGTATATTTTTGTGACGTCACCAAGTAATGCCATTGGTTGCGGATAAGGCGTGGTAGGGGAGTAGGATTGAACAATTAAAAGGGAGGAGAAGAAGATGTGGAAGTTTAATATTTTGTAGTGTTTTATTTAATATTTCTAAGAATTATTATTTTGTAAAATATAATTATTGTGCGTGTAGAGATCAGATAACGCGTGGTATATGTGTGATTAGATGTCTGTGCGTCACGGAAGGCGACCTTCAAGCCCAATTCAACGTTCCATGAATGGCCACAGTAAATAGACATCACAAAAACATAATTTATACATGGCTAAAGTTTAAGACTTCGATATTTTATATTAATTGACATTTTTAAGTGTCACATATCATGATATCTATAATTTATCGCCACTTAAGTATCCAATTCATCAAATTATCAGTTTCAAAGAATCGTGTCAGAAGGTGAATTTAGCGCCAAATTACCACAAGTCTAGGAAATTCACTAGACTCTCTGACAGGGCTCTTTGTTAACAAGGTAATCTATTAAGTCTGTCAGACACATACATATATGATACATATATATATATATATATATATATATATATATATATATATATATACATATATGCACATATACATATATATATATGTATTAAATAAATAATATTAAATTATTTTTACCTACATACGTTAGCGTTTCGAACTTTCGCTCTCATCAGTGCAGGGATTATAATCTTGGACGGTCGGACGGTTCGAACCCCTGCCACAGAATCAATCTAGACTCCGTAAGCAAGCGCTGTAAACATAAACACATTCAAGAAGGGAATTTAAGTTCTATTTATGCGAAGGGCGGCATATCAAGAAAGACTGACTAGAGATTCTACGAACGTTGTCGTAATATTCCTTATAGCTACGTGTCAGTCTATTTTTAACTTTCCCGAACAGGGCTCAACTTTAATCTTATTAAAGGGACGTAATATATATATATATATATATATATATATATATATATATATATATATATATATATATATATATATATATATGGACGAAAGATAGGTAAGTATAAGTATCAAGCAAGTAAGTTGAACAACGCAGAGAAGTCCCTCTCTTTTATTTAAATAAAAATAACATTTCATTTTAACGTTTCATTTTTAGTTATATGTGACCCCAAAACAAAACATATAATCGTAATCAAAATATTCTATCGCAAAAATTCGTTTGGGTTTAAACATCAGAAATGTTTAATGATTATTTTGGGATATTTCTACTGTCTTGAATCCACAAAGTATAACAAGATACATGTGTTTTGTTTCTGGGGTTGAGTCGGGGTAGGGACCCTAATAGTTTTGAATAGAAGTATGTTTTTCTGCATCTTTAAGAAGGAAATTACCCAACACGAAACAATTGTGTGAAACAATTCACACTTCTTTGCTTACAATGCAGTTTTTTTTCTTGCATAGAAAAATCATATTTCAAGTTTTATTGAAAACAAACAACAAATTTGTTTTTTACTTAAGATTTTCGGTGTTTCTGAAAATAATATCTTTCATTTTGAAGAGTCAAATAATAGGGTGAGATAATTCAAAGTGTTCTCCTAGGATTTATCTTCGTTATACATTTTAATTAACTTAAAGTAAAGTATAAAGAAATATATATACGTTAAAGGATTATTTAGGAATCAAACAATCACAACGCTTCATGGTATTCGGCATCAATGAAAAATAAAAAGATTTATTGAAATAAATTAAGCATCACAAAAAGTGAAAAATAGAAAAATACGTAAATGAAAGGAAAACATATTTCAATAAATCTTTTTCATTTTTATCTTTATTGATGCCGAATACTATAAAGCGTTGTGATTGTTTGATTCCTAAATAATCCTTTCACGCAATTAAATGTTTTGCTGATAAAATAATTTTTGAAACAAGTAACCAGATCCGATTACGAACATTTTCAAGATGGAATTTGATGAATTCAGAAATTATGGTAGCCAAACGAATTAAGGGTGATGGAGACAGTTTGAGGTACTATTCGATGAAATATTTTACCGAATCTGATCTGCATAATAATATTGTATTAATAGTTTAAATGTGAAACCATTTTTTTATGGGTTGAGCTTAAAATATAGTGAGAGAAGGAGGGATGTCGAAAAAGGAAACAATAAAGCAGGAATAAAGAGGAAAGAAGTAGAAGGAGTTGAAGGAGGAAAAAGGAAACACGGGGGGAAGGAGAGAGAAAGAGAGAGAGAGAGAGAGAGAATGAGAGGAGAGAGAGAGAGAGAGAGAGAGAGAGAGAGAGTAATAAAAAACCCCTGGAGGATTGAGAAATAGAAACGTGTAAGAAAGCGCACATAGTGAAAGGAAACGAGCGATAAAGGCTGCTCAGTGGACGCAGCCTAAGATTAAGGTAAGATTAAGGTAAGATTAAGGTAAGAGGATTAAGGGTTGATAGACACATGTGGTGGGATATATATATAATCCACGTATGCATTTGTTGTAATTTAAACTGAGATATAGCCTTATCAAAAACATAAAAGCATGTACATTATAGGTGTTAACATACATTTTATATTTCGAACAGTACTCTGCTCGTTGTCAAAATTGTATGTTTTGATACAAAATTATTGAATATGAAACTTTTACGAAAAACTGGACATTTTCAACTTTGAATAACGCTCATTTCAAATGTTCTTTGAAGATACTGCCGTGTCTACATGTATCCCTAAGCCCCACGTAAAACTGTAGTTTGTTGTCAATATTTAGTCTTCAAGTGACGTATCATGTTTTTATTAGCGTCAAACACCAGTAATTTGTTCATATCCAAAACGAGATATTTATCAGTCTAAATACATAGCAAAACACCCACGTGCGAGTTCAGATCTTATTTACGGGTTTTTAGTTTTACTATTCATTTTGATTCATTTTGTAAAGATGTAGACAGGGATTTGGTGTCTATTGAGATGAATTGCATATTATCTTACGTATATGTATGTGTAAATATTTTTTTACAAAAGCCAAAACCAACACTATAAATATATAGGCTCTATAACAATTTTAGTAGTGAGCACTATCGAGTCGGATATATACCAACTTTATTACTTTCAGTATATATATATATATATATATATATATATATATATATATATATATATATATATATATATATATATATATATATATATATAGTGTGTGTGTCTGTGTGTGCAGAGTTGAATGATTTCGATGGGAATCCGAGTAAGAGAGCTCAATGTACTTATTAACAGAGCAGGAATACATTTAAAGGAAATAAACGCACATTAGGTTGTCCGCATTAGAAATTATTTCGACCTAGATGGGTCTCATCAGACGCGTAAACAGCCATATTTCGGAACTGAAATTCAGAAAGAGAGAAACAAGAAACCGGATGATCAGAAAGATGGATATATATATATATATATATATATATATATATATATATATATATATATATATATATATATATATATATATATATATATATATATATATATATATATACATAAATAGATAGATAGATAAAGAGAGAGAGAGAGAGAGAGAAAGAGAAAGAGAGAGATTAGGGTTTAATTCCCCTTTTCTACCCACTACCACCCCTTCACCCCTCATCATCGAAACAATAAAGCATAGAAAGAGATGGCTTTGACTTTAAGGCAAATCCAGTGGATAAACCTGCAGTTATTCTGACCCTCCACGACTCAGGGAATGCAGATAGAGGACGGGTGATAGGGAGTATGTTAAACGGTGAGGGTGAAGAGAGGGGGCGACGAACAACATGAGACAGAAGCAGAGAAAGAAAGAGAGAGAGAGAGAGAGACAGCCAGTCAGACAGACAGAGACAGGAGCAGAGACAGAGACAGAGACAGAGACAGAGACAGAGATAGAGACAGAGACAGAGACAGAGACAGAGATAGAGACAGAAACAGAGACAGATGGAGACGTGATAAGGACAACAGGGGTGATAGGTAGACATCTCTATATATAGAATAACAAAGAGGTGTTGGCAGGCCTAATATGGAATATCATCTGCACATAGCGTGAGAGGAAAGAAGAGACAGAAGTAAGAACGAGAGAGAGAGAGAGAGAGAGAGAGAGAGAGAGACAGACAGACAGACAGACAGACAGACATACAGACAGACAGACAGACAGACAGACAGACAGACAGACAGACAGACAGACGGAGATAATTAGAGGAGAATGAAATTAATGAGAGACGCAAAAACTAGAGAGAAATGGGAGAGGGGGAGAGAGTGATGAAGGGAGAAAAGAGAAAGAGACTATTTGAGTGGATGGAGATAGCGTGCGCACAAGAAGGCGAGAAAGAGAGAGAAAGAAAGAAAGAGAGAGAGAGAGAGAGAGAGAGACGATAATGTTATTGACGACAATAATAAAATGAAATAGAAACCCTTCCCCCTCAATCGTGAAGAGGATTTGTGCGATATTTGAATCTAGATTTATCGATCATTCAGTGATCGATAATCGTAATTTATATTGGCTAAGACTTATCAGATACTAGGAAAGGGCAAAAGATCGAACATTCAATGAAGATTCGTTTAAATCAATCATCTTCTTTTCATACATAATCAGATTTTTGAATAAGACAGAACCAATTCTACGTGTGCGTACGCGAAAGTTAGAAGAGGAGAGGTTAGGGTTAGGGTTAGGGTTGAATGGGAAGAAGATTAAATATTTGGAAGGATTTTTTGGAAAGTCGATGGGAATCATTTTTTGTTTGATTGACAGGAATTGGCAGGAATTGAATTCCTTATTTTATCTGCTAGCGAATGACATTCCTTTTTGTGTTCAAGTCCAATCTGGACGAGAAACACCCGCCATTTTGTTTCAAAATAAAAATGAAGTAAAAATGTAATTTTAGAAAAATATTCAAAGAAAATGGTTAAAAGTTAAAATATTAATCAACATAGTCAATGTTCATTGAATTGTTTATTGGATCACGTGGTTTTAAGCGGCGGCTTAAAACTTCAGCGGAGGTGAAAGGTCAGTCTAGGTCACAAAATAATGTTGCCTCTCAGTTATTGTGTGTTAGACTACGTCATGGAGTTTGAAATTCGAGCCCTTGGAGGGTTTTGAAGTTGAGTGTTTGCAGGAATTGAGCAAATAATAAATCCTATTTCGTCTGATTGTATACGATGAACAATAATAATTATTCACTTTTTTCTTTCGACTGAATATTTTTAAAATTTCTAACACGTTTTCACCAGTACACTTTGACCTTTCGTATTCTTCATTTATGGTGATATGATTATCTTGGCATCCGGAAAAATATAACTAAATAATAAACCTGAAGGAGATCGGAGGGCATATCGACCGAAACGTGATAAAACAATATAAATATCAACGTTTATGAGAACAATAGCCCGAAAACAAAAAAAAAACAATGTAAATATATATCACTTTATTTGTAATGCAGACACAAATTTGAACTGGCTAATACAACGAAATCGCCCGCCTATCTGTTGTACGTTAAGTATCAGGGTTAACAGAGACAATAATAGGAGGGAAAACCTAACAAGTATTAAAGATAGAAATAAAGGTTTACTAACAAAAGGATAGAATGTATCAAACACTAGGTTGAGCAAGTCACGTGGAATCTCGTACTATATGACACTAGTGATGTTCTATTACAAAGTCATTCTAAGAACCAAAAGAAGAGAAAGAACATTGGAATTGACGGTTAATGAAGCATGTGCAGTGACCTACATAGCTTCATATGCATATGAGAATACGATTATTATTATTATTATTATTATTATTATTATTATTATTATTATTATTATTATTATTATTATTATTATTATTATTATTATTATTATTATTATTATTATTATTATTATTATTATTATTATTATTATAGTTGTTGTTGTTGGTATTTCGTTCCCGAGAGACGATGAAGAATATGCTCTCGATTTAACTCAGACCGTCGACATCGTCTGCTGTGAGTCAGCAGGCCGATGCGCGAGTGGCAATCCCTATAAAAATACGATATCTCCTGATATAAGTTGGCTTAATATTTTTTCTCTTATACGCAAAATAAAATCTGGCAACAGAGGATATAATCGCTTGTAGTAATGAGAACCATTTACCAGAGTAAACGCTTGTTAGCCTGCCATTACTAATATGATTCGGGCATTCATTAAGATCGCATATGTTTCTTTGCGTACAAGTGAACAGTTTTTCAATCTCTGTTTCTCCAACCATTTTCGGTTATTTCTATAAGATTAGCAGTTGAAGTAGAAATTGAAAATTATTTTAAAGCCGAAAGTTTACTTCTGTAAAAAGAACAACTAATTGTTAACATCTGATAACAATTGGCGAACAATTGTTTACATCATTTCTGTTGAAGTCGGGGTCGCCAGTATAGAAAAGGAGACGAAATAGATTTCTAATACATAAAACAACTTTATTGGTCGTCTTCGTGAATATGTGAATAAAAGAAGAAATGAAAGAGAAGGGTGTTAGTGAATAGATTCGTTCATGAATATGGACGAAGAAGAAAACTTAGAAAGCCACCTGGTTAAATGAAGGCCCCGAAGTAGGGGAGAGAAAAGAGTTCCTATATAAAGAATATGTGTCGGTACACATGTGTGAAAGTCAGTTCATATGTATGTAGTTATGTGTGTGTTATATTAATTCCACGTGTATGAGGCAGTAGCCATTTTGGATCGTTGTGTCTTCTTGTCGAAGTCGTGCAATCTCTTTTATTATCTTTTGTCACGTGGTCATCTCGCATGAAAAATGGTCTCTGATTAGGCAAGCCGGAAGGGACGTTAAATTCCTGCACCAACCAGCGCCGAGCTTACGATTTAAGCAGATTAAAAATCGTAAACCCCGACCTGCCGCTGCTTGTAGCCTGCTGCTACAGGTCAATTTCTTACTTGATTTAGACTACAATGGCCAGACACATTCCAAATCATCTCGCCCCAGTTTTTCGTATCATATTCAAACCGATTTTTTACAGCCGAGTTGTTGAATAATAAGCACAATTGTTTTATTCTTTGTCACCCGATTGCTTTTATTAGTTTATTAGAAGTCGATTGCTAATCATAAATATTGGATGGAAAAAGTTAAGTTAGTTATAAATATCATGGCTTACTATTGTTGAAAAATTAAACAAAATTGTTAGCACTCTCGAAAATGCTATAAGCGTAATTGTTCGCATTAACGACTTGCAAACAATATACGTATAGCAACAATATCGCTTGCATGAACAAAATATACTTGACAAAATATTAGCCAAGCTGTCTATACTTTTTCAATTGCATGTAAATGAGTTTTAATATTCTATTAAGTGAGAAAACTTTTATAGTTTTTAAGATAAATCTTCTTACTACGAAGTTTGAGACACAGAAAAACTGAGGTCATTTTTTAATTTGGAAGCGACAATTTTGTTCCAAACAAGTGTCTCCATTAAATCAATGTTCCAGATCTTGGTGAAATAACACAAAACCATTATTTTGGTAAATTGTCTCCTAAGTCGATTTTCTGTCAAAACCACTGATCAAACGTGTAACGTTAGAATTTGTGTAAAATTGTTAACAACAGCAGCAAAATGAAACCAATAGATAAAATCCTAACAATGTCGTAAAAGATTCAGAGAATAAAAAACAACACCCCAAGAGGATTGTCGGCAGGAAATATAAATAAGGGCCAAGACATTTAAATGGAAAAGTAAACAAGATGCGACAAACATGTAGCGTAAACTAAGTAAGTGTTTTATTCCATCCGGAATATTTAAGATTTTCTTGTTTCACATTTGAGTCTCAATATGGTTATATACGAAGCATGCTTAAACGAATAGTTGAGTGAATAAAGTCGCACGAAGACGCATTTATTTTTATTTCTACACAGAATATTTTAGATTTTCTTATTTCACGTTTAAGTCTCAATATGGTTATATAAGACGCATGCTTCAACGAGTAGTTGAGTGAATCGAGTCGCACGAAGACGCATTTATTTTTTATTTCTCAACGGAATATTTAAATTTTCTCATTTCACGTTTCAGTCTCAATATGGTTATATAAGACGAATGCTTCAACGAATAGTTGAGTGAATCAAGTCGCACGAAGACGCATTTATTCTTATTTCTCAACGGAATATTTTAGATTTTCTCATTTCACGTTTCAGTCTCAATATGGTTATATAAGACGCATGCTTCAACGAATAGTTGAGTGAATCAAGTCGCACGAAGACGCATTTATTTTTTATTTCTCAACGGAATATTTAAGATTTTCTTATTTCACGTTTCAGTCTCAATATGGTTATATGAGACGCATGCTTCAACGAATAGTTGAGTGAATAAAGTCGCACGAAGACGCATTTATTTTTTATTTCTCAACGGAATATTTGAGATTTTCTTATTTCACGTTTCAGTCTCAATATGGTTATATAAGACGCATTCTTCAACGAATAGTTGAGTGAATCAAGTCGCACGAAGACGCATTTATTTTTTACTTCTCAACTGAATATTTTAGATTTTCACATTTCACGTTTCAGTCTCAATATGGTTATATAAGACGCATGCTTCAACGAATAGTTGAGTGAATAAAGTCGCACGAAGACGCATTTATTTTTATTTCTCAACGGAATATTTGAGATTTTCTCATTTCACGTTTCAGTCTCACTATGGTTATATAAGACGCATGCTTCAACGAATAGTTGAGTGAATCAAGTCGCACGAAGAAGAATTTATTTTTAACTTCCCAACGGAATATTTTAGATTTTCTTATTTCACGTTTCAGTTTCAATATGGTTATATAAGACGCATGCTTCAACGAATAGTTGAGTGAATCAAGTCGCACGAAGACGCATTTATTTTTTACTTCCCAACGGAATATTTTAGATTTTCTTATTTCACGTTTAAGTCTCAATATGGTTATATAAGACGCATGCTTCAACGAATAGTTGAGTGAATCAAGTCGCACGAAAACGCATTTATTTTTTATTTCTCAACGGAATATTTTAGATTTTCTTATTTCATGTTTCAGTCTCAATATGGTTATATAAGACGCATGCTTCAACGAATAATTGAGTGAATCAAGTCGCACGAAGACGCATTTATTCTTATTTCTCAACGGAATATTTTAGATTTTCTTATTTCACGTTTCAGTCTCAATATGGTTATTCAGGACGCATGCTTCAACGAATAGTTGAGTGAATCAAGTCGCACGAAGACGCATTTATTTTTATTTCTCAACGGAATATTTAAGATTTTCTTATTTCACGTTTCAGTCTCAATATGGTTATATAAGACGCATGCTTCAACGAATAGTTGAGTGAATCAAGTCGCACGAAGACGCATTTATTTTTATTTCTCAACGGAATATTTTAGATTTTCTTATTTCACGTTTCAGTCTAAATATGGTTATATAAGACGCATGCTTCAACGAATAGTTGAGTGAATCAAGTCGCACGAAGACGCATTTATTTTTATTTCTCAACGGAATATTTAAATTTCATTATTTCCCGTTTCAGTCTCAATATGGTTATATAAGACGCATGCTTCAACGAATAGTTGAGTAGATCAAGTCGCATGAAGACGCATTTATTTTATTTCTAAACGGAATATTTAAGATTTTCTTATTTCACGTTTCAGTCTCAATATGGTTATATAAGACGCATGCTTCAACGAATAGTTGAGTGAATCAAGTCGCACGAAGACGCATTTATTTTTATTTCTCAACGGAATATTTAAATTTCTTTATTTCCCGTTTCAGTCTCAATATGGTTATATAAGACGAATGCTTCAACGAATAGTTGAGTAAATCATTTCGCATGAAGACGCATTTATTTTTATTTCTCAACGGAATATTTAAGATTTTCTTATTTCACGTTTCAGTCTCAATATGGTTATATAAGACGCATGCTTCAACGAATAATTGAGTGAATCAAGTCGCACGAAGACGCATTTATTTTATTTCTAAACGGAATATTTAAGATTTTCTTTTTTCACGTTTTAGTCTCAATATGGTTATATAAGACGAATGCTTCAACGAATAATTGAGTGAATCAAGTCGCACGAAGACGCATTTATTTTTATTTTTTAACAGAATATTTAAGATTTTCTTATTTCACATTTCAGTCTCAATATGGTTATATAAGACGCATGCTTCAACGAATAGTTGAGTGAATAAAGTCGCACGATCACGCATTTATTTTTATTTCTACACGGAATATTTAAATTTTCTTATTTCACGTTTCAGTCTCAATATGGTTATATAAGACGCATTCTTCAACGAATAGTTGAGTGAATCAAGTCGCACGAAGACGCATTTATTTTTATTTCTCAACGGAATATTTAAGATTTTCTTATTTCACGTTTCAGTTTCAATATGGTGTCATAAGACGCATTCTTCAACGAATAGTGTAGTGAATCAAGTCGCACGAAGACGCATTTATTTTTTTTCTTAACGGAATATTTAAGATTTTCTTATTTCACGTTTCAGTCTCAATATGGTTATATAAGACGCATGCTTCAACGAATAGTTGAGTGAATCAAGTCGCACGAAGACGCATTTATTTTTTATTTCTCAACGGAATATTTAAGATTTTCTTATTTCACGTTTCAGTTTCAATATGGTTATATAAGACGAATGCTTCAACAAATAGTTGAGTGAATCAAGTCGCACGAAGACGCATTTATTTTATTTCTAAACGGAATATTTAAGATTGTCTTATTTCACGTTTCAGTCTAAATATGGTTATATAAGACGCATGCTTAAACGAGTAGTTGAGTGAATCAAGTCGCACGAAGACGCATTTATTTTTATTTCTCAACAGAATATTTAAACTTTTCTTATTTCACGTTTCAGTCTCAATATGGTTATATAAGACGCATGCTTCAACGAATAGTTGAGTGAATCAAGTCGCACGAAAACGCATTTATTTTTTATTTCTCAACGGAACATTTTAGATTTTCTTATTTCACGTTTAAGTCTCAATATGGTTATATAAGACGCATACTTCAACAAATAGTTGAGTGAATCAAGTCGCACGAAGACGCATTTATTTTTATTTCTCAACGGAATATTTAAGATTTTCTTATTTCATGTTTCAGTCTAAATATGGTTATATAAGACGCATGCTTCAACGAGTAGTTGAGTTAATCAAGTCGTGCGAAGACGCATTCATTTTTTATTTCTCAACGGAATATTTAAGATGTTTCTTATTTTATGTTTCAGTCTCAATATGGTTATATAAGACGCATGCTTCAACGAATAGTTGAGTGAATCAAGTCGCACGAAGACGCATTTATTTTTATTTCTCAATGGAATATTTTAGATTTTCTCGTTTCACGTTACAGTCTCAATATGGTTATATGAGACGCATGCTTCAACGAATAGTTGAGTAGATCAAGTCGCACGAAGACGCATTTATTTTTATTTCTCAATGTAATATTTAAGGTTTTCTTATTTCACGTTTCAGTCTCAATATGGTTATATAAGACGCATGCTTCAACGAATAATTGAGTGAATCAAGTCGCACGAAGACGCATTTATTTTATTTCTAAACGGAATATTTTAGATTTTCTTATTTTACGTTTCAGTCTCAATATGGTTATATAAGACGCATGCTTCAACGAATAGTTGAGTGAATCAAGTCGCACGAAGACGCATTTATTTTTATTTCTCAACGGAACATTTTAGATTTTCTTATTTCACGTTTAAGTCTCAATATGGTTATATAAGACGCATACTTCAACGAATAGTTGAGTGAATCAAGTCGCACGAAGACGCATTTATTTTTATTTCTCAACGGAATATTTAAGATTTTCTCATTTCACGTTTCAGTCTCAATATGGTTATATAAGACGCATGCTTCAACGAATAGTTGAGTAAATCAAGTCGCACAAAGACGCATTTATTTTTATTTCTCAACGGAATATTTTAGATTCAAATATGTTTAAATATTTTCTCGATCGTATTGTTTCAGCTTTAGTAATGTTCGGTAACCTTTTCATTTAAAAGCTTGGGAGGCAATTTATATTTTCTATCGCTAACAGACATAATTTGTTTACTCTCTGAATCTTTTACGAACATTGTATGGATTTACAGAAATCTCTATTTTTGCAGTAATGTTAAATTTCATTGAAACTCTAACGTTATCCCTTTGATGCATGTCCGTTGCAATATCCTGATATTCTTAGAACACAATGTTATTATAATTTATTCAAACAAATATTTTTCCAATAGAGAAAACGGAGCTGAATCGAAGGTCATTATTCATTTTAAAATAAAATTAGTTACAAACTATTAATTTTAACTAATTAATCTATTTATTTAAATTGCCGCATAGAAGATAATTACCGCTCTTAACCATTAGAAAGAGTGCAGTAAAAGTATTTAAACGAGATTAAATTTAATAATTATTTGAAACATTTTGTCAGTGATTTTTATCGAGCAATAATAATCAATTATTCCACTGAACAGCATCACTTGCCACAGCATCACTTGCAAGAAGAGCAAGAAGAGTCGATGTTGCAACATGTTTGTACGAAGTTGATTTCTACAATTCTTTTTGGCTGTGGAAATGCATCTTTTTAAATGATGCCCGACAATGTATAGTTCATTTATCAATTAATAAAATAGCATTTTAATTCCTTATACTTATTTTTTTCATTTATTGTTTCATTTTACTTCAGTTGAAGCTTTCAGAAATCAAGGGGCCCCTTACCGAGGCTAACACTTGATCTATATATGAGATACATAGATATTCGAATATTCAATTAAAGTTCTCCTTTATCTGCTAAACGTTGAGTTTGTAAAGAAGTTAAGAATATTAATTTTCTCTCTTCTCAATTGACCAGTTAAATATGTTATAATACATCTTTCTTGTAGTCTTTTGGTCTTACCAGATTCCAGGACAAGAATCTATCTAGTCTGGTGGAGTATCTAGCTAAATACTGTTAATTGAGGTAACATCACTAGGAGAAGATGTACCATTCCTCGTATAAGCCAGTGTATAGCCGTGTCGTGGGGATCTTCGAATACTATGTTATGTTATTTTGAATATTTGCTCAGGGTTTACTTGTAGGTGAAGTATCCTCATGTCACGTTATTCTGACAAAACCTTGTAAACAGAGACCGAAGACACTCGAGGATGGTGTCTAGTAGGTAATTCAAACTTAGTGTATCAAATGGTGTGTTATTGTAAATATATACGCGATTCAAAAGGTTACGAGTTTGCGCATCTAAAAGAATTAAAACAAGAAAACGAGCAAACTTCGAATAATATCGTAGAAAATATGAAAACACATATCCACTTAATCCACATAGTATTTTATCTGTATTTCAGTGCTCACCTTTTCACAGAATCAATGAGAAATCTTATTGTTTTATGACTTAAAACTCTAATTGTTTCATCGATTAAAAAAGATATAATGTGTATGGCAATCGAGGAGTGAAGCTAATAATTCATTTTAATATGTTCAGTGCAAACTATTTTAAAACTCTGAAAGTTTTCATATACTATTTTCGCGAACAACGCAGATTAAGATCGTTTCAATTAGAAATTCATTATCAAATATAATATATTTAAAGATATTAATCCAATGAATACAATTCGTAACTCTCAGGTCATTATATTTTATTTACCATATGTCTATTCTCGAGATTCTAAAAATGTCATATGCATAGGTATATTTTCCAATTTCGCATTGATTGTTTTTTTCATTTTTTTGTGGTTTTATTGTGAGAATTAAAAAAAATGATGTCAATTTAATCTTGTCAAATGAAGTTAAAATTCACGAGTGGTGATTTTAGGTAAGCTATTTGTAAATTCACGGCTGGTGATGCTAGGTAAAGTATTTGTAAATTAACGGCTGGTAACTCTAAGTAAACTATTTGTAAATTCACGGCTGGTGATTCTAAGTAAACTATTTGTAAATTCACGCCTGGTGATTCTAGGTAAACTATTTGTAAATTCACGGTTGGTGATGCTAGGTAAAGTATTTGTAAATTCACGGTTGGTGATGCTAGGTAAACTATTTGTAAATTCACGGCTGGTGATGCTAGGTAAACTATTTGTAAATTTACGGCTGGTGATGCTAGGTAAACTATTTGTAAATTCATGGTTGGTGATTCTAGGTAAACTATTTGTAAATTCACGGCTGGTAATGCTAGGTAAAGTATTTTTAAATTCACGGTTGGTGATGCTAGGTAAACTATTTGTAAATTTACGGCTGATGATGCTAGGTAAACTATTTGTAAATTCACGGCTGGTAATGCTAGGTAAACTATTTGTAAATTTACGGCTTGTGATGCTAGGTAAACTATTTGTAAATTCACGGCTGGTGATGCTAGGTAAACTATTTGTACATTCACGGTTGGTGATGCTGGGTAAACTATTTGTAAATTTACAGCTTGCGATGCTAGGTAAACTATTTGTAAATTTACAGCTTGCGATGCTAGGTAAACTATTTGTAAATTCACGGCTGGTAATGCTAGGTAAACTATTTGTAAATTCACAGCTGGTAATGCTAGATAAACTATTTTTAAATTCACGGCTGGTGATGCTAAAACTATTTGTAAATTTTCGGCTTGCGATGTTAGGTAAACTATTTGTAAATTCACGGCTGGTGATGCTTGGTAAACTATTTGTAAATTCACGGTTGGTGATTCTAGGTAAACTATTTGTAAATTCACGGCTGGTGATGCTAGATAAACCATTAGTGAGTCTATCTTGATTGTTTGAAGCAGTCAGTGATTTATTTAAAAGTCAATAACAAAATGGTCTTTCAGAACTGAGTTTAAAGAACCCATAAAAGCATTCTTACCTGTTAAGAATGGACTTGATCCTATTAACATACACGGGAATCTTATTTTTATTTCGTTTGCGATGTTTTGATATAACACTTTATTGGCATTTGTTGGGTGTAAGAAAAAGGATGGGTGAGCTTGTTTGTTTTCAGATGGAATGTTTGGATTCAGGTGAAATCCAAACTAATTCAATAAAATATTAAAATTTGAAGACGTACAAAGAAAAGTTACGAAAGTAATAAAAGGAATATAACATGTCAATTATAAAAATATATCAGAATCCTACTTCATTAAAGAGAAAAAAATGGGGTGCGATTTAATTGAGATCTTCAAGGTAATGGCGTTTCTAAATATGTAAGACGATCTATGGTTTTATTTCATTAAAAGTTGTAATGGGATTAGAATAAAAGATGATCCCCAAAATGAATAAAAGGGGGCAACCAATTGACTTTTGGTGGTGACATCACTTTGTGTGCGAGTACCTCACTGTGAGAGGGATGTGCAGATATAATCGTGTCTATGTCAGGGAGCGTTACTGAGCATGAATATAAAGTTAAACGGGAGTCGAGATAAATGATGTTATAATGAACGTCACAATTACATCACAATTATGTTGTATTTTGTGTGTGTGTTGTTGCATACTACTTGGCGGTAATATACCATCGAAATTAAGTGTAAGTTGCCAAATACAAAAGGTGACTGAGATGTAATCGAGAAAGCTTACCCGTTTCAACACCGATTCGCCATATACGAAGGTAGATATCTCATTGGTTGAGATTAATTATATGACGTAGATAGAAACATTTGATGCGAGTTCAACAGTTTCAGTTTAGAACTCAGCAGATAAGAATCGACATCTAAAGCCCGGAAGGATAAGCATGCTTCTCTGAAGATAGACGGGAGCAACTCATTGATAAGGAAATGGATCCATAATTATGTTAAGGTGTGTTGTTGTATATTTCGTAGCAGTAATGTGCTTTTGGGATAAAGTGTAGTTTGTCAAATACAAACGGTTACCGAAGTACAATTAACACAGTTTGGCCTTAGTTTCATGTGCCACTCATGTAAGAAAGTAAATGTCTCTCATTGATTGAGATTAATCATGTGACGTAGATAGAAAAATGTTTAAGCGAAGTTAATATTTGCGGTTTAAAATGTTAAAGTCCGGATAGCTAGAGTAGCTTAGAACTCTCGTACATCTCTGCATATAGTTAGAAGCAACTCATGGTTTAGGAAATGGATCCATAGTTGGGTTCATTAATGTAGTTTTAAGTGTGAATTGTCTTCGTCGTCATTTCTTCCATGAGTGGCTAGCAATCCGGCCGAGGGGAAAGTACTCCGAGCACATCGTCAACGTTAGCCCCCTCCCTCGAAGAGGACAGACAACATTGTTTGCGGAAAGCGCAGAAAAAAGGTAAAAAAGAAAAGGTAAACATACCGTACGGGGCCCAAGGCAGATTAGTCATTTCCGTTAGAACGCATTACGGAAATTATCAATCACAAAAACGCTTTACAAAAATGAACGAAACAGTGATCTCCATGTATTTCAGCGAGATAACTACCCCCTTCTCAAACATCATGGAAGTTATGCAATTTTGCGAGGAAAAGGGCCTTTTGACAAAGACAATCATATACAACAAATGTGGCACATGCTTCACGATGCTTTCATTACTTGGACGCGCAACAATAAAAAGAATTACCGGAGAGACAATTGTTGTGCTTATTAGTTATATGTAATGTCCCGTCAATTTCCGTAAAGCATCTTTGTGATGGTTAATTTCCATAAGGTGTTTACAGAACGACTCGATCGGCCTTGAATCGCATACTTTATGAAATCGTCAACTTTTGTGTGACGTCACCTACCTCTGATCAATTTAACAAACAAATGAAATAACTATTAGCATGGATTTTTAAATATGCAATCTACAGAAATAACAGTATATATGTATACACATGTCGATACATTATAGATGAAAAAATTATATAAATTTATCTATCAGAAAGAAAAATGTGGTAAAAATGAGATAAAAAAAACCTTTACTGCCAACGACTTTTGATTCAGTTCTGTTAAAAACAAAACACGTTGACATTTATTTTTGTTCTCATTTTACGATGGTAGATTTGGACAGCAATACTCCTACATTTGGTTTGAGTCGATAAACAAATATAGCCCTGAATGTCGCCGTATCAGTCTTTATAGATTCGAACAAGCAAGATTGTCGTTGAATGTAACAACTGGCGCTCTATGTTAACATTGTAGCCATTATCACTTTCTAGGAAGTTCCAAACCATTGATAATAAGCCCAAAAGAGAGAATAAACCATTGGTCAGTTCTTACATCACAGACATCTGTCGAAAAAACTGTTCGTTCGAAAGTATGACAGAATATCACGGCGACACTCGTGTCGATCCTTGTCCATCAACTAAAACACAAATGTACATACTGCATTTATATATATATATATATATATATATATATATATATATATATATATATATATATATATATATATATATATATATATATATATAAAATTTTATATATATATATATATATACATATACATTTATATTTTATATATATTTACATTCAAAATTATTTTCAAAAATGATATTTTCAAGGATATCCTACAGGGTGATATCCAGGGATAGGATAGAATCCATAATATGAAAATAGATGCTCAATATTGGAAATAAAGCATTAATAGAAGATATATGAGAGCGAAAAACAAAACCAAAAATATTATTCAAAACTGAACATATTTATTTGTTCAAAATTTTAATAGGTTCAACTAAGGATTAACTCTCTCTCAAACCTTGGCTTTTACAAAATACTTATTTTCTCATCAGAGAGATAAGTCATCTTGTGATTTAAAAAAGGATACTTTAAATGTTATTTTATTTTTATTTTTAAAGAATTGAGATAAATTTTAAAAAAACAAAAAAACTTTAAAAGTATTTTTTTTCCGAGTTATTTTTTGCATACGTTTGTTTTCCGAAAACAAACCTTTCGAATTATTGAATTTTTCTAATAGTTCAGCGTTCCAGTTAAACGTTGTTACAAATGATAAACAAATAATACACAAGGTCAGGCATTTCTGCGTATATATACAGTGAGGAAAAATACGGGTTAAAAATAGGTGTGCAAAAAGTTCAACATGCAGCTCAGCGCTTCCCATGTTAGTGATAAAAGGTAAGGGATCAAAGGTTATTTGTGTAAGGCTAAGAGATGCCCGTTGGGTAAATGATCACAAATCCGGAAGTTAATAATAACCAAGCGAGAAAAAACAGTTTTAAAAAGTGAATTTGGAGGTAAAAGTGAAAAACGAAATGCGAAAGTCACCCGGTCAATGGAAAGCAATATTTTTTGAAAGTCTAGATTTAAGGGATATTTAAATTTTAGTTGAGCACATTAAGGTATTAAACAAATAAATATGTTAAGTCTTGAATAATATTTTTGTTTTTGTTTTATTGTTCCTTATATATATATATATATATATATATATATATATATATATATATATATATATATATATATATATATATATATATATATGAAAAAAAAGCAAAATAACAATAATAATACATTATAATAAATAGATGTCATGACAAATGTTAGTGTTTCCCTGTTATACAAACATTTTTACAACAGGTAAACTCAATAAATAGCATCTATGATAACATTTATTTGTTATCATTTATGATTATATATATCGTAAGCAAATCTAAATCAATATATGAATATATATTGACGTGCAAATAATTAATAGTCAGATCTGTAATAAATTATTTTTTAAAGTACAATCACGTTACTACCAAATGCAGATAAACATTTACACCATAACATCTTGTGCTGAAACAATAGTAAAGAAAAGTATCGTCTTTTTCTTTTTTCTTTATAATTCAATCCGATTGTGATTCACTGCAGTTCTTTCTTTCTTTTCCTTTTCAAATGTAATTGTTATCTTTTTTAGCCACTATTATTATTTATTATTTATTCATTTTTTTTAAGGCAGTGTGAATGAAACGGCCTAGAATTGGTTGTTGGGCACAGCCGGATAGTTAGCAAAAAAAAAAAAAACAACCAAAAAAAACTTTAAAAAACCCAAAAGAAAATGGATACGGACCTGGAAAACCGTTATGGAATTGGAGTACAGCACCCACGAAGACGTATGTGGGTAGAGACACAAGTAAAAACTGGGGTTTTATTACACCGTTTTTACGAATTGAGAATGTGCAAAGAGAAGACAAAATCTCCCCCACCTCCTAAAAGACATCACCAACAATTGTAAAGATAGGCATGCATCCACACACACACACACGCGCACACACCCCATACACCCCCCCACACACACATATATATATATATATATATATATATATATATATATATAAATAAGTAAGCAGAAGTTACTATCCGGGTTTCACGAAACCAGGATCGTCAGATCAACTTGAAGTAGTAAAGAATACATTAACTGAATACATACACATATAAGATCTTACAATGGGCCAGAATGGAGACATTTAGAACACGTATTGAAATTGTTATTTTTTTCAGTTGGGACGATACATGCAAAAAAATACATGCGGCTCCACGAAAAAGAAAACACCAACACAAAAACTTAAATACAATTCTATAAAGTTGTAAAAATTTATTGAAAAATGTATGAGTGCTGTCACTCTTCATAATTGACTTGAAGTTTTGCAATTGGCAGAACAAAAAGCAAGACAGGACGAACACGAAGCAGAAAGAAAAAAATTAAAATAGCTAAAACGAAAGGGAGACATTACGAAA
Organism: Sepiola atlantica; assembly: GCA_963556195.1. Taxonomy (NCBI): domain Eukaryota; kingdom Metazoa; phylum Mollusca; class Cephalopoda; order Sepiida; family Sepiolidae; genus Sepiola; species Sepiola atlantica. The sequence goes on along the minus strand of OY744531.1, from coordinate 110,886,914 downwards.
GAGAGAAATAAGAAAATTTCCCTTGAAAAACAAAGCAGCAAAAAGAAACGGCATGAAAATGAATACAAAACATAATTACTTTTCTACCAATCTTTGTTGGTTCAGCTTTTGAAAACGTTTGACGAATATGCACCGTCAATTTGGCTCTGTTCCTATTTACCAATCCTTACACTACGACGATAGCCAGATGGGACACACGTTCGAGCTTTTTGTTTTGAGTTTCTATATAGGGTACGCCATGAGCACTACAAGAGCCGGTCGGCATTTCCTAGTCGGGGTGCGTCTGACGATCGGCGATAACCCAACCCACCACCCAACACTATAAATGTGTTTGCGTTTTGTCTCATTGTCTCGCGCCATTTCGAATAATACAACGTCCCTGAAAACTCAGCTATTGGCAAAGAAAGCGCACAGAAACGAAAAGATCATTACATCCTTTTCTTGCACAACTTTTATCACAATTGTATTTCATTTCATATTACTGTGCGTTTGCTGAATTGCACCAGAAGAGTGTTGGTATAGTTAGACAGACACACTGAATCTAGAGTAGATCACGTGGGATAGCCGAACTATTATAGTTTCAGCGGAATCAGCTAATCATATTCTAAATTAAACATGTAGCGACTATGCCAGATACGAGGCAAAGCGCACATATACTCAAGTCTGATCAGCAGACAGAGAGCTGGAGTAAGACGGATACTAGCTAGAACACACCGATACTACATCGCTATCTTTGACAGAGGACACAGATACTAGTCTACAGTTTTAGGAAGTGAACATAGCTACTACAGTGTAAGTATTTCTATGGCGCATGAAAGTAAATACTTGTGACCTCCCCAAGAAGGCATAATGAAACACAAGGTCATTTTTAATTTGGTAGAGAAGGCTTTCGCCTCGCAATGCTCATAGCCATTGAAAAACGAAAATAATAGTCGTAGCCACAACGATACTCCACCTCAACCGTAGGGCCACCAGAATATCATCCATTGGTCACAACTGTCTTTCTCTTAATGCGAATGGAGGAAGTATGACTTGCATTCAATCCATTTGATAAGAAGTGAATTTGAAAGAGTAACTTTGAAGAATGTACAGATAAGGTCGGCGCTACCCTCTAAATGAACTAGGCGATTGCTTCGGGCCCCAATATTTGGGCTAGATATTCAGGACATATTTGATTAGCATAAAAATGAAGCGAAAACGTAGTGGAGGATTGGAGCAGGATGTTTTAAGAAGAGGGGGTAAGTGTTGACGGTAGTAAAAAGAACTAGATGGTAATTTTTATGGATAAATTAAAAGAGCCACAGGTTGAAAATGAGTTTTTTTTTAATAAAGAATGTCGGGTTAGGGGTTAATATGCCTACATTATTTTATAGGTGACACCCATCTAAGCGCTTGCTGGGTGCGCTAAATCTATTCACACCTGAATTACGAGGTAGAGATTCTAAATAATGGGACTTCAACTATTATTTGAGACAGACGTATCATTCCTAGAAATGTTCCACATAATCCACGTGATCAGGATAAAAGTTGGGATTAACATTTGTGTTGCAATATTAATCCCAACAGGTTCACACGTAAGTAACGAAAAATCCGTCCCCGTTACAGCCAATAATTTCATGACACGTCATAGTGTGATTGCCACCGAAAAGCACGTCACACAAACGAAATTATTGTGACATCACACAAAGAACGATTTAGACAATTTTAATATTGTTCTATATATATTATCATAATAAATATTTGTGCCTGTCTATAACCGACATTACGTCACAACCTACATCACAATTTCCCTATGTTTTTTTAGATCTTAATAACTACGACTTAAAAAAATTTAAACTCTCAAGAAATAATGTCGTATATTACATACCCTGTTGACTTAATCTACCTTCTATTAACACCAATCGTATCTAGAGTGAATGAGATGATTGATCAACATATGCATTTTACAAACCTGATTTTCCTAAACAATTTGCAAGTATTGTTAATTTCTGACTGTTTATTTTTTATTTTCAAACATATTAAAATAATTTTGTGGATAAATCTTAAAGGAAATGTATTTAAAAATGTTAAAAACAATCGGCTTCCTCTTATCGGACGTATTTAAAATAGATTGTCTTGTTTATATTTGCGCTCTCTCTATGAAAGGCTTATTTGTTTGTCTGTCTGTGACGCTTATGTTTAATTTTCAATAGATTTAAATATTTTAACGATTACACGCTCAAGCTTCACGAACATAAATGGGTGTCGATTATGACAAAATCCATGAGCCAGGAGTATGTACTTAAAGTTTGATTTGCACTGACTTGAGCATTTTGAACTTATTTAAAAGAAACTACTTTTTTCTTTGGTCTGTCGCTCTTAAGTTTGAAATAATATTTTTTATCGCTAAATGCCCAGACCGAATAGATGTATCTTAAGAATTTGTGCTTGTATACGTTATTTTATGGCGTATCTAATTGGTTCCAGGGTTGACATAGCGCCGAAGGGTGGCAATGGGGACTAGCTCCCATTGTTTATAAAATGCCTTTAACGATCCGCGTCTCCAACAGCTTGTGACAATTAAGTCCTGCTCCTGGACTGCTCGCGTGGCTAATGTATAACCCGACAGCGGTAATGCTAATACTGATATGAGAAAGTGTGAAGGAACCTGAAAACCAGTGATTTCGGAAAATTGGGCTGATTATTCTAAAATGACAACTCATATAGGAGAAGGAAAACTTTTATCTCAAACTACTGTTGCATTGTGGTTATACCTACTCACAGGAAAAGCTTCGGTAGTCAACCATGTAGAAAAATGCTGTAGACAGCAACGCCGTTCTGGCAACTCCTGTGACGACACTGGAACCATACGTATTGGCGCTTGCCTTTCCAATGGATGATTGCAGCAAGAGGGAAAGAGTGATGTCTGGTGCCTGGGTAACAGCTTTCTCTCCATACTTACTTAACCAGGCTTTGCGCCCTGGAGAACCTAACTCCATCGTCTTTAGAGACTGGACGATGCCAATGATTATGGTTACGCTAAAAAACAAACAAAAAAAACAAGCGACCGTGTATTACACGAGATATGTTGGTGAAGCGTCGTAGCTTACCTTCTTTTGTTTCAAAAACATAGCTCGTCTAATAAATGGCCCCTTGTTTTCCACGTGAAAAATCGATCTGGGAACATTATTCATGACACGTGTATATACGGTAAGTTTTTGGGTAAGAGATAAGTGGATTTAAGAACTATTCGATGTTCATCTTTGTATCCGAGGATATTTTGATCGACTTAAGGCTGGAAAAATCATACTATGCGTTGTGGAAATGAACTTTTTTTCAAAACTGGCAGAAAATATTTGGGAAGTGACGTGAACTAATTACGCGGGTAAAGTAAAATGTAATCGACAAGAAAAAATAACAACAAAAAGGACAAAAAATGATGACAAACCAAAAACTCGAAACAAGTGTGATGATTGCTTCAAAGTGAAACGAAATTGGAGTAAAAACAAAACAATATCTAGCAAAAGCATCCAACAACACATAGTACTTTATGTCAAAGACCAATGCTTTAATAATATAATTCACAAGAAAATGAAAAGAAAATGTAAGTATGTCTATATCTATATCTATATCTCTCTCTCTCTCTCTCTCTCTCTCTCTCTATATATATATATATATATATATATATATGAAAAAATTGTTAAAAATAACAGAATTCGTCTGTTTAGTTATACCTTTTTATTTTTTCAATTTTTCTGATGGTATTTTTGTATTAAAATAAATAAAAAAATTAATGAATATTCCATAGGTATCACGAAAGTTTTCGATTCTTCGTCTGATCATCATCAGGTGTCAAAAGCAAATGAACAAAAAAGCTGGAGAAAGAAAAGAATTTAAAAAAGACCGAAACGCGCATAGAACATTTTTTCCATTGTTCCAGGAAGATCGTTGACAATTTACATTCGGCAACGCTGGAATAACATCACATCGCATTACGTTAAAAATTTTAAAATGTTACCACTGGTTTCAAAATGTTCGTGAAACTTAGGGAACATTTATTATTTTTTTTTGATCTTAATACAAAGAAGACCATCAGAAAAATTGAAAAAATAAATATATATATATCCGTCTTTATACTAAGAATTTGGATTGAAGAATTTCAGCTAATTTCCAGCTGAAGTTGAAACATGTCTGCAAATGTGTAGCCAAAATGTTTGCATAAACAACT
>OY744531.1:110762707-110880207 GCA_963556195.1 Sepiola atlantica | reverse complement strand
AAGATTTTCTTTAATTTTGTCATAAGGTGAGACGTGTGTATTTGAGAGAGAAAAAGTGTGTGTGTGTGTGTGTGTGAGAGAGAGAGAGAGAGAGGGGGAGAGAGAGGGGGTGAGAGAGAAAAGATAGAAAGTATACAATTTTTATAATTACTTATATATTGATGTATGCAATATAACCAATATATATTAATGCCTGTATAAAATGTTAAATATACTATATATATATATATATATATATATATATATATATATATATATATATATATATATATATATATATATATATATATATATGTATATATATATATATATATATATATATGTATATATCTATATATATAATTTTACAAAATATGATTTTGGTAATGTACACAGAAAATTGCAATGCTTGCAGATCGAGTCAAAAACGCAATATTCTGTGTAGCTTGTTAAAAGTGTATTTATATACATCTGTTATGCTCTACTCATGTATTGAGAACTGTCGAAATAAATAAGAAAACAAATAGATATACACAGTATCTATCTATCTATCTATCTATCTATCTATCTATCTATCTATCTATCTATCTATCTATCTAGATCTCCCACTTTCACCATGCCTGTTTGTGTATTTATACCCAAGCAGGATATCCAGTATATTAATATATACGATATATGTACGATATATGTACGAGTGGTACCCCCAAACACAGAGCTCTTTCGTCGTTTGAACGACTCATCAGTGTGGATAGACGTAGCAAGCCTATCGACCTCAAGATTAGAAACCGGGACGACGGACAAGCATATATATAATGCGTATATAAGCATATATAAGCATAATACGATTTCTATTCTTTCGTCGAGGTATAGTGGTAAGATGACTTTTGTTTGTTTTGTGTATTTTAGGATTTAGCTTGTTTGTTTTATTTGTTTATACTGAGTTTTTGTGTTATTAATTTTGTTTCTCTTGTTTGTGGTTGCTTTTGAATTATACAAATTGTTGTTTGCCATTTTCATATTAGTTTGTGTTTTTTCATGTCTTCAGTTTGATATTATTTCTAGTCTTCTATTTAGTAGTGTTATATATTGAATATTTTATTTTCATATTTTTATTTTATGTATTGCTACAGACTGGTGCTGATGTTTTCCACATGAATTTGGAAGTGATATACCACACGCACACATGTGTGCGCGGGCGTGTGTATGTAGAGTCACATTTTCATACTTAAACCTTATAATAAAATAATGGCATTTGCCTCAGAAAATACAATCGCATATGTGCGACGGCTATTTTTATATCCACCAGTCGAGGTTACCAGCGTGAAGTTTAAAAGTAATGGTCGAATACTGTACGTTATCTTGAATCAATGTCGAGTTGGTTATGGGAAAATAATGCTAACGATACTTTGCGTTGTTTTATGTGACTGACATTAGGCCCTGTATTATCTATTGAAGACTTTTGAGAATTACTGAAGGCTTGAATAAATTAAAAAAACAAGAAAAAAAAACAAACGAATTGTTGGCCGTTAAACAGAGAACATGCCGCTAGCTACACCGAGCTCGGGTTTTGGCGAACCTAGGGCCAACATTTGATATGCTTTGATACCTTTTTAGCTGACTACTCAATGCAGGGACAGGGGTTTGAGCGCAAGGGGGCATTTCCGGAAAAATTGCTCGTGAACTACTGTATGTTCATTGCACATAGACACACACGCGCACACAAACACACACACACACACAAACATGCGCACACCAACATGCGCACACAAACACACGCACACACACACACACACACACACAAACACACACACGCACTATTTAACTCATAGCGTTCTCAATGATATTAGTGAAAGTTATATAGTAGCCCCAAAACTTGAACCCGGCAAGACAAGCACACAGTCCACACCTGTAATCATGTCATCTCTCTATGTCTCTGTCTGTCTGTCTGTCTTTCTCTGTCTGTCTGTCTGTCTGTCTGTCTGTCTGTCTGTCTGTCTGTCTGTCTGTCTCTCTCTCTTTCTATATACACTACTCCATCATTGTTCTATACTACATACTTATATTACCACATTATATATATATATATATATATATATATATATATATATATATATATATATATATACACGCACATATATATCTATATGCTTCAATAGTTACTTAAACATTGCTCAATACATGATTCATTAGAGCTAAGTAGTAGTATGAAAATATACTTATTGTTAGTTATAAGGCTAGCTGTCTATTCAAGGTAGTTAGTACGATGAACTTTTACGTAGCGAAACATAACGCAATATATATATATATATATATATATATATATATATATATATATATATATATATATATATATATATATATGTGCGTGTGTGTTTGTGCAGGTACGCATGTATGCAAAAACATATACACAAATGGGTGCACTGGCATATATAAATATTTTCCCATATATATTTATATATTTCATTGATTGCTCATATTTACATGTGTACATCGTGACAAGCGATATAAATATATAATATAGTACTCTAAATAAACATACAATATAAATACACACACGCACATATATATATATATATATACGCATATACTTCATATTAGTACACACATCGGTGCATGTACCTACACACACGCATATATATATATATATATATATATATATATATATATATATATATATATATATATACCACACACACACACACACACATATATATATATATATATATATATATATATATATATATATATATATATATATATATATATATATATAACTTTTACTCTACACAAAAATAGTGACCTCGAAAGGTGCTTTACATGTTTTTTGGGAAAAAAAATTGCAACACCCAGTGTTTGTAATCATAAAACCCTAAACTTTAACGTATCGCACGTCACCCCTTCCCTACCCCAGGAATGGAGGAACGCGCCCCATCCCGTTAAAAAAAATATCATCTCATTCATTGATCCTTTTAATGCTTGTCACTGACATGCGAATATGTTAAATCACGGTTACTTTGAAATCGGCAAAATACTTGCCAACCAGATGATTATTTACGCTGTAAACGCTGCCTGGATCAAAAGCGTTGGAATTCCTTTCTAACGTTTGAACGGCATCATTCTAATAACAATAAATATTCAAGTATTGATATGTTTTATTTTTGAAACTTTTTTGAAACTTTTTTTTTAGTTTTTTTCAGTTTTGGCTTTGATTTTGTCATGTTAATATTTAATTATTTGCCGAATCAGTTTTCGGTATTGCTCTGGTTGCAAAAACACGGGATTTTCCGGTTAAATTATTACACAGTAAAAAAAAAACAAAGTTTCGAATCTAAAGTATGGCTGGCGAAATTGTCACAATTGTTGTCACAGAATTGGATTCCAATATTGTGAAGATAAGCTACAGGCAGCTGCAAAGATGGTTGAGAAAAGAACAGAAATTCTTTAATGCTTTCCCACACTCACGCACGAACACAAAAGAAATGCTTAAGTGGACAACATTTCCGACACTTCCAATATTCAGTTCCAACTGGAATCAATTGTATAATGCAAGGTGATACACATACAGATGGCTTTGTTTGCATTTGAATATGACATTAAAACACAAGGCATTAAAACATGACTTAGCTAATAAAAGAAATCAAATATTTCAATTACAAAACAATGATTTGAATCCATAAGTTTATCTACTGTACAGAATAACGAGCGGAGGTTAAATTGAGACTTTCAAAATAATGATATTTCTAAGTATGAAATAGTTACTATAATATATTAATATCTCGTCTCGCATTGGAAATTTATTGGCAACAAAGATTTTAAAAACTAAATCTACTACACAATTGTTTTATAAGGTTATATCGTTTGGAACATAGAAGCCAATCAAGTTCAAACTTTTAATAATAAACTTGATAAATTCAGAAGTAATGGACTTACGATCTTATCAAATATTTAAAATACATTTATCTGTATAGTAATATGTCTTCTATGCAAACAAGCATACACACACACACACACACACACACACACACACATATATATATATATATATATATGAGTGAGTGTGTGTAGGTGTGTCTGCCTGTGCTAAATTTTAGATGTTAATGTGAGAATATAAGAGATGCCTTAGAGATCTAAAAGAACCAAATACATATGTTAATATAATCATATTCACATAACCATATGCATGCAATTAGATGTGTTTTTACTTGCAAAAAATAGTGATTAATACTTGTAATTGATAATGAAATAAATGTATATATATATATATATATATATATATATATGTATATATATATGCCTTTTGGTATTTACCAGTCAGTATATATATATATATATATATATATATATATATATATATATATATATATATATATATATATATATATATATATATATGTATGTATATATATATGTATATATATAAATTGATCAAGTTCAAATATGTTAATGAAATGAACATAAACCAATATTTTCAAGAGTGCTCAATACCAAGTGGAGCATTTATGAAATTATATGAACAATATTATAGCCTTACGTCAATCAACCAATGTTTCGATGCTATGGCATCTTGTGAAAGACTGAATAAGAATAAAATCAAGAGTGAAAATTGAGAACGTCGCATTGGGAAACATCACCAGTAGAAGCCAGATTTTAAGAGAGAAGGAAGAGGAGAAGAATTGTGTTAGAAGAAATGGAGAAACCGACCAAATTTAATATTGGTCAAATCTAGGTCAACCATATGCTGACCTATTAAGTTTGCACTCACTAACTCCATCTTCCTCGCATATATATATATATATATATATATATATATATATATATATATATATATATATATATATATATATATACATAGGGAGGTATGTGTGCAAATGAATAGGGTTGTTAAACAGATACATTTGATGTATGCAAGTATATATTGTGTTTTCATTTTATAACGCGAAAGGTACATGGGTCCCGGCAAGGGGTACTGCCACAGCAAAGAGCAGAAGGACACACCATATAACAAATTGAAATCTAGTGATTCTCATGAAAATTACAAAGAAAATTTTCTGGATGTTTGTGCTGATCAGACGCACCGGTATAAAAGACACCCCACCCCCACCCCATACAGATGATCCTTACCCTCTTACTTTACATTTTGGAAAACAGTTATAGAATACTTTTTGTCTAAAAAACTATAATCCCATCCCCCAAATGTAATCTTCAGCCTCGAAAACATAGGTGTGAAAAAGTAGTTTTTCCTCTCAAGAAAGAAATCGTTTTCGGCGTTTAGAAATACAGTTAGTTACAACTCGATGAGAGAAGAAAATCTAGTTGCCTACCTACACTTCTCAGGCTAATATTAGGACTATGACTTTTTATGTTGACGAAAAATCAGATCTCATTTTAAATAACAAGAAGAAAAATATACAAAGGAATAATCTCGGAAAATATTATCTATTACTGCAGGTAGAAAAGTTTCTATTTAATTACAAATACGTTCTTATTCCAATACCTCTTGATATAAAAGGGATTGACCAGCCATCCGGTTCTTTGAATTGATACGAAATATTTTTACTGTTTATATTTGAAAATTCTTACAGCATTCCCATTGTCTTCGAGGAAATCTTTTTAAATGCAAAATCAGTCGAAACATATCATCCTAATGTGAGCACATTTTCATTGTACATCGCAAAAGAAAGACCACGACGTCTGCGCACCCCAATTGGTAATAGCAGAGTCGTTGGTCTGTGCACCAATCAACCCAGGTGACTCAATCGTTTGAGGACAAACACCCTGGGTGCGTGTATGCTGCCGACAATTCTATAACCGAGCACATTCTCGCAACGAACCACTACGCGGGACTAATATAGCCAAACCGGGCCACAAGTGATTGGCTGCATAACTTTCCGTTGCGAGTTTGATTTCTGTTGTGAACCTCGCGTATTCTGATTTAGTTATATATTCGTTTATTCACCGTGTACGAAAGGATTAATAATTCGAAACAGTCATTGCAGTTCATTATCTTGTAATAAGTAATTTCACAAGTTACTCTCCTAGTTGTAGATCATCTACCATTGAATGAGAACTTTTATAACTATAAATCGTTATCTATGTTTCTATCTGTTATTGTAAGCTGAACGATGCTTCTAAAGCTATAAGAGTTCAACGATTCTTGCTTTAAAAAGATTGATTGTACTTTAAAATGAACAAAAAAACATACATTTGAATGTCATCACAAATAAATAACCAACAAATTAATAATCTAAAACGGCAGAATTCAAAATAGTTTTGTGGCTGTAGAGAAGATTCTTCGGTTATTAAACATCATTTTAAACGAGCTGTTCACAGCACAACACTGATATGTTATGACTCAATTGATCTTTTTAAGCTGTAAGTATTTCTTTATTATATTTGCTTTCATATTGTAATAAGTAATGTCATAACTAACCTCCCTTGTTGGGGATTATCTCCTTTCAACAGGAACTATCTAGCTATAAATAGTTGTATAGACAACTATTTATAGCTAGGTAGTTTGTAAGCAGAATAACAAATATATTGGACTATTTATGGTATGCATAAATGGGAAGATTCCTTGAGAAGAAGAATATTTAAATAGCAGTATGATTGGTGGTAAAAGAAACAGAAGTAAAAGAAAAAGATTGATAGACAGAAAACAAAGAACGAGAAAAAGAAGAAGAAAGAGTAGGAAGAAAAAGAGACAAGAAAATAAATTTTAGAAAATAGAGAGAAGGACAGGAAGAGAGAAAGAGAGGGTAAAGATAACGAAGAAGAAAGTAAGAAAAAATAGAAAATGAGACGAGAGAGCAAGGAGAGCGATACAGTATAATGCGGTGAGCGATAGAAGAGAAACGAGAGAGAGAGAGAGAGAGAGAGAGAGAGAGAGAGAGAGGGAAGAGTAAGGGAGAAAGAGAGACAGAAAGAAAAAGAAAGAAAAAGAAGTGTGGGATAAATTGAAAACAAATCAAGACGGAATAGACAAAACTTATTGAAGATGAAATGGTAAAATCAAAATGGCATTTGAGTTCGTTCTAGTACAAAACAAGGGAGTGTTTGATTCGTCAGTTTATGAATATCATAAAAAGAAAAGAAAGGAAACTAAATTATTACATATACGTTAATAATTCATATAGTTAACATTTAGTCAACAAGACATTCCGTAGGACACAGTTAATTGGAGTGAACCGAAATATTGAATTTGTGAAAAATAGGAATGGGTCCCCAGAACGGAATGAGGTGAATGTGTGTAGGTTTATTGTTTTGCCGTTTTCCAATTAATATTTCTCACAACTTCGGCATTTCAACTCGCTCACATTGTGTGTCCTGAGGAAAGGCATATTCTATCGAAACGTAGCTTATAAGCGTTCAAAGTAAATGTAATGCTTAAAATATTATGTATATATGCCTAGATCAAATTTTGAAGCGCGTACGTATTAATTGAACAGCACACGGTTTATCATCTTGCCTACATCAGACGAAATGGCTCTCACATAGTGGCATTAAGGGACAGCGACCACACGTGACTAATGAAAACAGAGTCAGTCAGTAACCAAGTGACGTTGAGTCAATGTCTACGCTCTTCAAACTTAGATATATATTCTTTCCTTATAGTATATAACAATTAATACAAGTATAAGCTAACCATACATGTTCTCGCAAAAATCTCGGAATTACAAGATACATATATAATGCTATAAAAATCACCTTCTCGGAAACGGATGTTCAAATATGAATTCCGAAATCGAGCTGAATCAAAACTTTGCAGGTGTGCATATAAAACGAAGTTTTCGGGAAGATCTCTATAATGAGACATTTTCATTATCTGAACAATTTTCATGTAGTTTCATGTATCCATTATTCAGAAGACCGTCAATATATTTCTCAACGATGTTACAAATTTGAAATACAATTCTGATTTTTAATTTTAATTTTAATATACGAATTTATAATATCGTTCAGGAATATAGACACTGCAGTAAATGTTCTTTTATTTATATTCATTATTGTTATAGAGCTTTATATATATATATAAGCAATTTATATATATATATAATACATAAATGCAATATATATATATATATATATATATATATATATATATATATATATATATATGATACAAATAAAAATCTATTTATGATTTCTTTTTCTCATCTATGCTTTCCTGGACAAAGAAAAAAAGCCTTAAATCATCGAGTTGTTTCCCTAGAATTACATTCATTTCCAAATGTCCTTATCATTCCAATAACTGTTAACAAATGTTTTCCCTAGCAAACTCCACCTAATAACTAATATGCCCTGACCACCCTTAAATTTATATTACTTTTTAGATCATAAGGATTATAGTAATATCTATGTAACTTAATCCCATACTACTCGACCTTGTATATAAGGTTAACTTACAAACATATCTATCGATTCTATTCTTGATATCTCGTCTACAAACCCATCCAATACGTTTTTATGATATATATATATATATATGTATATATATATATATATATATATATATATATATATATATATATATATATATATATATATATATATATATATATATATATATATATACAAAAAGGGGTAAATTTATGCGAGAGTATGATATAAATAATGACTGGAAAATCTTCATATGTGAAATAAGCTTTATTCAGTTCATATCGCGTTACGATACAATTTATAACTTCTTCAGCCAAAAGAAACGTGAATGTGTCTGTGTTGAATGTATCTGTGTATGCGTGCGGACAAAGTTAAGATCACATCTCTTGTTTTTCTCTTACTTTTACGCCACTTGTCTGCCTGTATACGATTAAATTTGATTCATTTTTCATGTAGTCTTTTTTTCTCTTGGCTTTCAAATCTCCAAGGAAGGTATATTTTATTCCGAAACCTCAAACGAACTCAATAAAGCCTATTACACATGAGAAAAGGATTTTCCAGTCATTATTCATGTAACATATATCCCTCTCTGTATCTGTATTATGTATGCGTTCACTTTTTCGATCCTAAATGAATATCCGCTAAAGGTATAAAATACTTACCTATACGGGCCATCTTAGCGTCCAACGACCCGGGAGGATGATTATGTTTTATGGCGTTCATCCTCCTATTTGCTGGGCCCACACCTCCTCCTGGGGCACCAGGTCCTTTCGGTACTTTTGGTCTGGGAGCTTCCACTGGTAACACTCGTCTCCGTTTCTTGGGCAGTTTCGATCGGGCCTGTGTGTGTGAATAAAAAAGCGCGAAGTTGCTTACTATAACTGGGACCGGTAGAGCTATCGTCAACACACCAGCTAGAGCACATAATGCCCCCACAAACATACCTACATACGTCTTGGGGGCCATATCCCCATATCCTACTGTGGTCATTGTAACAATTGCCCACCACAGACCAACAGGTATGCTATCAAAGTCATTGTTCGGGTTGTATTCTATCCGTTCCGCGTAAAATATAAGAGCAGCGAAAATTACAATACCCAGGACCAGGAAGAAGATGAGAAGGGACAATTCCTTGGCACTGGCTTTAAAAGTATGTATGAGAATTTTTAACCCGGCCGAGTGCCGGGTTAGTTTGAATAAACGAAGGATTCGAATAATACTGAAAAACTCGAGAATGTCACTCTCCTGTTTTAGTTTCGTGAGCAAAAAATCAAGGTAGAATGACAGCGTGGCCACAATGTCGATGATGTTCACCGGGGCCTTCATGAAGTAGAATTTATTGGGTGCCACAATTAAGCGAATAATAATCTCAAAGGTGAACCACGCGTTGCATGCGCACTCGATATAGAAGAAGGCCTCGTGCGGTTCGGTCTTCTGTTTCTCCAGATACCAGAGCGTTGCATTAGTCGCGTTGCGCAAGACCGGAACTCGCATCTCCGGATGAGTCTTAAGGCAGAAGGAGAGTATAGATATTACGATGAAGAAAACGGACACGATGGAGATCACCTGCAAAGATAAAAAAGAAGAAAAGAAAAAGAGAAAAAGAAAATATGTCAATGAGTAAAGCTTTGGAAATTAGTGGCAGGATCATTTGAATAAACAATATAAAAAAATACTTCATTTATATCAGAAAAACTGCACACACACATACACACACATACTCATATATATATATATATATATATATATATATATATATATATATATATATATATATATATATATATATATATATATAGTTTAAAGAAGCTTTGAGTCATTAAAAAAAAAAAAGAGAAAAGAAAGAAAGTAAAATGCAGTTCAAATTCCCAGAGAAACTAACTAAATCCAAGATATTGCAGACTTAACATTCGTTGGAAAATTCATGAATAAAAAAATAAGTAAATACAAAAATTAAAAGGGGGGGGGGTTAAGTATCTAAGAATGAAACAAAAACAGGAAACCTTAAGCGTCTAATATTAACACGGGGATCATATATATTATTATTTCATGTATCTACATAAAATGTTATAATGAGATATAAGTTTGTATGTATCAATTTTCAGTATTTACTTCAACAGTGTTCAATACGTGAGTAGAGCTAGGTAGTAAGTTATGAAAATATATTTATGGCAATTTAGCTACACAGAGGCTTCCGCGTTTCATCCCCGCATTTAAGCCTGACGATTCCCTCCAGGGATGAAACGCGGAAGCCTCTGTGTAGCTAAATTGTCATAAATATATTTTCATAACTTACTACCTAGCTCTACTCACGTATCGAGCACTGTTGAAGTAAATACTGAAAATTGATACATAAAAACTTATATCTCATTATTATGTTCATAACAGGATCGCGTCTTCCAAAACCATACCTGTCCCCCAAGCAAGCTTACAGGAATTATACCTATACAAACATATGCGCGCATGCATAATAACTATATATACACACACATATGCCTCTAAGAAAATCATCCTTTGAACAAAAAATGCCTGTATCATTTAGATAAATATACGATATGCAAATTAGTATTAAACAAATTCGTACAGATCTGAAGAAAAAAGATTTGTAGACACAAACAAATAAATACACACACGCAAAGACATAAATAAACGAATAGACACACATACACACATATATTTAAATACTGGATATTAAATTTGACAGGTACGACGTTTTATTTGTACAGGCAAATTAAATGTTTCCATTCAGTTTTTGTTCTGGGTTAACTGGCAAAATAAAATGTATAAAACTTTAAAATGATATTACAATTCCAAAAGTCACGCGGAGAGTTTTGTGGTGTTATTGAAGTGTCATAATTGATTTCATAATGCTATTATATTCGCATTCCAAGGGCTATTCATGCCAAATTTGGCGAAATTATACCCAATATTTTTTTTGGAACATATAAGTGCAATAATAGCAATAATAATTATTATTCAGTTTATTATAAGGAATATTTTCAAAATATATACAATAAAAAAAATAGACATAGTTCGTTGAAAATAGAATATTTATCGCTGAGCACTTATATATGTATTTTGATTATATATGACGTACACATCATTCCAAGGGCTCTTCATACTAATTTTCATGCTATTCTGTCGAATACTTTTGTTTTCTCTAATTTAAAAAAAATATTATTCTTCATATTTTTTTGTCGAAGTATTAGTTGAAGCATTAATAGTAAAATTCTGATCGCCTATTACACAAGTGGATTCGCAAGTGTTCTCTCTCTGTGCCATTAGCTTTGGACCATACGCGTGTTTATTGTTTTTAGTATTAGCTGTAATAGTATTAACGTCCGATGTCTTAAGAATGCTTTGTAGTCAGTTTGATGCAATTACGGCGAATAATTTTGGAGCCTACAACCAACACGCAGTCAGATGAACACACCGATTAAGTATGCTCTTTTATAATGAAACAAATACATTATTCATTATTTTAACGATAAAAATACATTTACTGGATATATGAAATTACAAACCAAAACAATTCCGTTATAAGCAGTTTTTTCTCGGTTATTGTTTAATGAAATGTTTTGTAGAGGATGATAGCAGAAAAAAATGAACATGTACTGCATTATACAAGGAACGAACTCGCAGATTCAGATTAGGACATATTTGTGTTTCATACATAACCTCCCCTATTCATTCCCTTCATCCACTACTCATCCCCTTCGCCGTTCATTATCACCTGTTATATACTATTCGGTAGTGATTGGGCAAACAGAGGGAAAGACGAGTAGACACACATTATTTATTATTTATTGATTTTTGTCAGAGGTCACTGTAGAATTTTAAGAAGGGAAATTAAATAATTAGTTCGTTGGTGGGTTTTACGGCATGTCAACCACCGTTGGGTTATTTTATGCTAATACCTGTTTTGTATGAAGATGGTTTTTACATTATTTTATTTTTGTGGAAATCGCTCCAGACAAGCCATGTAGCCAATTGATATAATGAGCTAACAAAGAAGGTATGATTATCGCAAAGACATAGGATGCCTATTGACCTTAGTCTTGAAAAGACTAATCTTATGGGTATGAGGAAAACAGTCAGCAGGAAGAGAGTTCCGCAAGCCTGCAGTTCTTGGAAAGAAGCTACTGGAATAGGAAGCTGTATTATAATAAGGTATAAACACAGAGAATTGATGGAGTAAAACAAGCTGAAACAAAAGAAGCGGGGAATAAATCACATAAATCTGCAAAACAGAAGGTAGGGCCAATCAAATTACAGACATGTTTCTGCACCTTATCAAGAACCCTCAAATGCGACAGAGATTCACCAGCCCAAATATGACAACAGTACTCCATACTTGGTCTGATAGAAGATTTGTAGAGATAGAGAATAGCCTCAGGTGTGAGAAAGTATTTGGAGCGATAGAGAGAACCGACTTTACGTGAAGCAGAAAGAGCAGTGGATCTAATGTATGAACTCCACGAAAGATTTGATGAGAGAGAAAGGCCAAGAAGTTTCAGAATCGATTTTTACTCAAGAACAGAGCCATCTATGAGAATATCAGGAAGAAAAAGGACACGCCTACGATTGAAAGACACGACTAAAGTCTTAATTTGATTAAATGAAACACACCATTTCATACCCCAATCCACAACTGAACCCAGGTCAACTTCTAGATCAGCTGCATATTTCGACTGATCCGAGGAAGATGGGCGAAGAGCAACACCAGAATAGAGAGTGGTATCATCAGATTTTTGAACAATATTCTCTGGAAGATCATTTATATAGAGAAGAAACAATGTTGGACCTAGAATAGAGTCATGAGGAACACCAGCATTGATAGGAAAAGAGAATGAAGAGACCCAGTCCAAGACATTAATTTGTTTTGTAGGCGTAGATTTTCTACTTTCTATTCCATAGATATGACCTTGACAAGTAGTCCACTCGGGTCAGAGAGGCGATAGGAGTAGAGATACCCCTAACCTTCTACATTGGGGCCTAAACACTGGATTCATATTAAGGTCATACACAGCACCTTATAGAATTGGAAATTAACGGTAATATTCAAGCAAATAAACGAGCATTTCTAAACGATGACAAACTCTGAAATAACATGAAATGGACTGATAGTTGCCCTAAAGCTGTTGGATAGCATACTTGTCACTCTAGCTATTATAACGATTGAATTTCCCCGGATTTCCGTAATCCTCGCCCAAGCCGACATCTTGGAGAGTCAGAATCCTCTTTTGAGACGAAGATGTCAATCTCGTAATAGAAACGCTTTCCAGTTTGATGCAGACAAAAATGTGATTTTATCATCACAGAAAAATATATTGATTATGTCTTTTGACTAGCTCACACTCGCGGCGTTTCCCGGGAATGAGTGAGGTGTACTTCTGCTCCCAGCACTGGACTCCACGTTGCTAGTTTCATTCTAAGTTGTATATTTCTATAAATGTCAATTTTGAAGTTATAAATCGTCGTCCTTGCGGGTTATGGATGCCAGATACAAATGTAGATCACACAGAAAACGAAACAAACTTATACAAAACTAATGACACAATTATCTTCATTGTAAAATGTTATCCAATAAAAGTTGTGTAAGATGTTGGTATATTTAATCGCAGACATACAATACACCCTATTCATATGGTATATTTCTTATTTTTTTATGGCTTGGCTAAGATAGCACACGCTGTCTTTACATATTAGTTAGTGATACTTTTAGAAGTTAAATGTACATGCGATTTGTCCAATTGATAAATGGATTTAGGTATTATTGACGACTTTTGGTAGTAGGATCAACTATAACTTGATAGCAGATTGATTACTTGAATACTTTCACATAGAAGAATTTGAAGTTATATCAGTTGTAAACTTCATTCACGATTCGATTTGATGATAAAGATTTCAATATAAAAATACTCTTAACAAATAACACATGCCTTATCTGGTGCCGAGAACAAATGTTATTAATTTTGGAGATTTTCGAAACCTGCCAATAATAACTGGAAGATTTTCATAATCGGGTTCTAAAACTCAGGAAAATCTGAAAAACCCGGTATAGAAGCGATATTTTATAAACAAAAATTATCAAATTGTGCGATATCACTCCAACACACGAATCTGATTCGTTTCATGGGAATGGATATCACAGTCACATTGATCTTTGTACTTTACTAGCAAGGCTATCTACTAACCCTAACCCGACTATCGACTTCGTTACTATCTATTCACTTCTATAGCCACGCAATCCAGGTAGAAACAATCGCTGTAGATAATTGCTAACCTTAATTTAGACTCGAACATGACACTGATACTTAGTATTGGGTTCACTGTTTGTGTAATATATCTATGAGAGACATGTCTGTGTGTTCACCAAGTACCTGCATGTAGGTTTAAGAACCTGACATTTCGTAAGGATTATTTCCTACACACATACAAAGCACTAGAGAAGAACCAAATTACACCTTTGGATACCTACTAAATAAACTACCCCAACCCCTTTACACACAGGAGATAGCTGCGCTAGTCAAGAAAGCAATTAAAAAAAGAAGAAAGAAAACTCTTCAGTTTTCCACCAAACGTTTATGGATAATGACGTGCTTCTAAAATATACCTACCCCACAACTGAGCAGCGCACCCAGAAAAAACTCAGCAAAGAATTCAAGAAAAATATCATATGTCAACACTGAAATAGAAACACTGACACCAAACTAGAAACGACAACAGAACACTCTAAAGAAAAACCCAAATCTTCGAGTCACGGATAATCTACATAAAACGCCAGACATTATCTCTTCCCTCTGTGTCTGGTTTGATGGATGATTTCAAGATTTTGTAACGTCGTCCATTGTTTACAGTTATCTCTTATCTCTGCTTAAATCGATACAATCATCCTTTAGTTACGTCATCAACTGTGCTCGGTTATCCCCTATCTTTGTTAGAAGGACTTTTTTCTTAAAATTGAAATCGCTCCAGACAAGGCATGAAGCCACTTGATGTAAGGAGCTAATACTACTTCAAAGTTAAAAACAAGCCAACGATAAGTGGTATGGATAGATTCTGACCCAGAAAACAGCAATTCTTCTCCCTTTGTCAGAAACATCGCTCATGGAATGTAAGGACTAAATGACAAAATAAGGGAAGCGAGAGTAACGATGTTGCCAAAAATAAACTCAATGTCCACTTTCTACTCTTCTTATTACATCACCAAACCATGACGTCACCTGTTTGCTTGTCCCAGTGGTGAGACAAGTAAACAGGTAAACACGCAAGCAAACTGTCTACCATGTAAAGAAATCGCTCCTTTGTATAACGATTCTACTTTCGTACGTTATCACCTTCGACGTCCATTTTAAAAATGAAATCGTTGAGTAATTAAAATGAATTGTTCTCAAATTGAATATACCAGAATTCTGTTTTGATAAAAACATTATTAGTACTACTTAAGTTTCGGGCTTCACAAGGGTGGCTACCTGTTCTGTCCTGGGTCACGTGACAGGCAATGAATACCTCCTTGGAAAGGAGATGGTAATGCCGAATATTGTCTCTATGTGGATTGGAGCACAAAAAAGCTTTTTTCGTTTAATCCTGTTAAGACTCAACTCGTATCTTTCAATCGTAGGCGTGCCACTTTTCTTCCCGAGATTCTCATGGATGGCTCTGCTCTTGAGGAGAAATCGACTCTGAAACTTCTTGGTCTTTCCTTCTCATCAAACCTTTCTTGAAGTTCATGCAGTAGATCCATTGCTCTTTCTGCTTCTCGTAAAGTCGTTTCTCTTTATCGCTCCAAGCTCTTTCTCACACCTGAGGATATTCTCTATCTCTGCAAATCTACCATCAGACCATGTATTGAGTACTGTTGTCATATTTGGGCTGGTGAATCTCTGTCTCATTTGAGGATTCTTGATAAGGTGCAGAAACGTGTCTGTAATTTGATTGGCCACAGGTTTTCCTTTTCCCTGCACCCTCTCTCTCTCACAGACGTGATGTTGTTAGTCTCAATCTTTTCTATCAATACTATTATGGCATGTGTTCTTCAGAATTATGTAATCTATTCCCCGTTTCTTTTGTTCCAGCTCGTTTAACTCGTTCGTCTCATGGTCTCCATCAATTCTTTGTTTTGATACCTCATTGTAATACAGCTTCCTATTTCAATAGCTTATTTCCAAGAACCGCTGGCTTGTGGAACTCTCTTCCTGCTGACTGTTTTCTTCATACCTATAGCCTTAGCCTTTTCAAGACTAAGGTTAATCGGCATCTCCTGTCTTTGCGATAATAATATTTGTTCTTGTCAGCTTCTTATATCAAGTTGCGTCATGCCTAGTCTGGCGCGATTTCCATAAAAAATGTCTTGCCTCCCGATGAAGGCAAAGTTAGGCATACTGATTTTGATGTGCTATTTTACTTACAGCTAGGACGAGATGGATTTAGACGGTTCCCTATCATATTAGAGAAAGTTACTCGCCACGTTCAAACTTACGGCACCTGTTTCTCGCAAAGAGTCATCTATCTAAGTATTGGCTCGGCTCAACATTGCTGATGGGAATCGGTGGTTCAACGTGGCATAGTTTGATTTACTGAAACGTAATAAATGATCACTTTGCTATCGCCAACATTCTGAGAGGGCACTGCACTTTATTACCAGTGTAGATGTCGATGTGCCAAAAATATTTTCATCTGCAAGAAAATTGAATAGATTCTTTACATATGAAGTCATCTGCTTTTCTTCTGTCAGCCCTCCTCTGCTACCTCTTTGGCAAAATATAAGTAGAATTAGAGAAAGAGAAATTAAGAGCGAGGGAAGGGATAAGCAGAGTGGGCATGTATTTTCTTCGATATTTGGAACCGACCGTCTTCAAGTCGACACTTTTGCCAAAGATTTCGAGTCTGTGATTACAAACCTGAGGTGGGTTATGGGATGGTGGTATAGGGTGTTCGAAATTTTTCTACCCAGGGTAGTGGAGAGAAAGCGAGAGGGGGATAGAGGGAAAGAGAGAGAGAGAGAGAGAGAGAGGGAGAGAGAGAGAGAGAGAGGGAGAGAGAGAAAGCGGGTAAAATAGCAAAACTCTCTCTATTAATAGGTATGTATTTTTTTGCTTCATTTTACTTCAGTCAAAGTTCTCAGAAATCAAGGGACGTCTTCCTGGGGCTAACACTTGATCTCCATATGAGGTACATATATATTCGAGTGCTCCATTAAAGTTCTCCTCTCAAACGCCGAGCCAGTAAAAGAAGTTAAGAACATTAATTTTCCTCCTCCCAATTGACCAGTAAACTATGTTATAGTTCATCTTTATTGTTGTCTCTTTGTCTTACTGGAGTCCAAGACAAGAATTCATCTAGTCTGGTAGAGTATCCAGCTTAGTGCTGTTACTAGAGGCCACATCACTTGGAGAATGTGCGCCATTTCTCGTATAAGCCAGTGTGTGGTAGCTATACAGAGGGTATCTTATTTGGGATTCGAATACTATGTTATTTTTAATATTTGGCCAGGGTTTACTTGTAGGGGAAATTATCCTTATGTCAGGTTGTCCTGACAAACACCTGTACAGAAAGACATCATACACTCAAGAACAGTGTCTAGTAGTCATTCAAGTTCTCTCCTATGTATCGAGAACGAGTTTGTGTGTGGGAGAGGGAGAGAAAGAGAGAGATTGAGATAGATAGATAAGGATAGGGCTGGTAAGTCATATTATAGTTATTATTTGGATCTAAATAGAAACATTTTCCAAGCAATATCCGATGAACAGATGGAGAAAGAAAATAGGTTTAACATAAGTAATTATCAAATATGAAATAAATAAAACAAAAACAAAGTTAAAATATTTTAGTCTGTTAACGTTTTTGAGATGGAGAGATAAAGAATGTAAACACTTTCTAGTTTAGGTAAACAGACTTAAAATTGACATTAGTGTTAAGTAAATAAAGTTATAAATTTAAATAAATTGTTTTGAAAGTGCTAAAAAAATAAAGAATGTTTTAGCAGATTTAAATTGAATGATAAAAATTCCATGTTTAGTTTGGCACCGCAGTTCGGGATATTTTTGACCTGGTGATTGGTCCGGAATCTGTTACCTCAATGGCATACAATTTAATTCAAGCATAGCACTGAAAAAGAAACGGCTGCTGCGAACTTCGGCTGATCTGGGAGTATGCCAACGAGTTGATGGCTTGCATCGACGCCGAGCAGTTGGTATGCCTGGAAGACTCTACGATATCGACCCGCCGTGGGCTAGAGGGAAACGAATGGTATCTCATGCGATCATGACTGTAGTTAGAATAGTGGTGTGGACTACGCATTATAAGGGGGTTGCATGGGTTTGGATCTTTTTCTCATCAGGATATGATTTTATTCTTCAAGCACTAGCTTGAGGTTAAAATAATATGTGATAGAAAATAATTACGTGGCATGAAATTAAACAAAAAGTGGGTAAAAGTTTGGAACTTGTGCCCGAAAGGGAGTCGGGTATGAGTACGTGTTCCCTGCCTGAGCATCGCGTACGCGGTTCTAAGCATGACAAACTGAGGAAAATGATTTTCAAACTTAAACGTGACAAACTGTTAAAATTCTATTCTAAGCGTGACAGACTGACAAAAATGATATACCAGAGCGACCAACGAAAAGTATATTTAAAACTTAAGTTTGACACACTGACGAAAATGCTATTTCTAAATGAAATCTTGATTTACCGACGACATTTCTATTTCAAACTGAAGCATGATGGAGAAACCGACGGATGGAACCTCTTATAAAGATGCTTGGACGCATCAAAACTATGATGCGTCCATTCACTGTGCGTTTGGCAAAACTGAAATGTGAAAGACCAACCTAGCCAACCATAGAGACGTGCGGACGCTCTTAAGAGCAATGAAACAAAGAGCAAAAAAACAGAATGCCAATGTTGGCCAACGACGAACAAAAACAGATGCGTCGATCCGCACATTTGCGTCTTTAATGTCTCAATTTCTTTCGACGCACTGTTCGATTTATTCCACTCACATATTGACTGGTATTTAAAGCTTCTATGAATTTTAGAAGCATTTTGCAAAACTTTCTCTAATTTGATACACGCACAATTCATGTATATATTGGGCAGTGTCATAACTTCGTCCCGGAAATAACAAAGACGCGCGCATAGTACTAATCTGAAGGCAAAATAAGATCTCGTCGCAATGCATATTTGATTGAAGCTCGATTTGTTTACATAGCATTTCGTTTATACGCTTGTCGCAGTTTGTTGTTTCACTTACCAGTATGTTCAACCCATAAAAAGGGGAGCATATTTTAATCACACACAGACAGATCTTCAGTGCGGCTAGACAAGCTTTTCCACTTGAAGATAATTCGACGAAGAATAAAAAACGTTCGTGATGAATATGAAACATATATTAATTTTTTTGCTTTTAACGCAAAATGATGATTAGAAAAGTTGCAAAAATACAAAAGGTATAATTAAGCAGAAAAAACTTTGTTTGCTTAAATAAAAAATGCTGCCTAAATGCACACGATCTCTCTCCCTCTCTCATATATATATATATATATATATATATATATATATATATATATATATATATATATATATATATATATATATATATTGTTAAACATAGCAGAATTCTTCTACTTAATTATAAGTGTATATTTCTAATAATCTCAGTTACATGACGCGACTTCGCTCGCCGCTACTTGTAGTAGCGAGTACCCGTCACAGCGACTGAGCTGGTCACACGAGACGATTTCAATCGCCGTCGGAACTTTTTTAGATGAGGATTGATAATTTGTATTATTCGGACTACTGCTCTCATCTTGGATATTATTATCACAAAGTTTCGACTGATGTAACCTCCAATCTTCTTCAAATTCGTCTTGTTGAACTTGGGAATCTGTACGAAATTCTATACAGATTCTATGGTTTGACAAGATGCACCTGAAAGAAATTGGGAGGTACATTGACCAAAACGTTGTGAGAATAACATCCAAGATGAGAACAGTAATCCGAATAATCAAAATAATACACATGATCTTCATAACAGCAGTTTACATATAAACTTTTGTTTCTTTTAAATAGAAAATCTGATCACAGTCTGTGAACTGTTGTTATAAATCTTTGCTTATATCCAGCCCTGCTAACTAAATAATTGTTTGTTTAGTAATATTACTTGTGCAAATAATAGCATCAACAAAAAAACCCCTGATAAATAACGTCTAGCAGTTCCTTTCCTTTCTTTACAGCGCAGACATGTCACGTATCAGGCGCCAGATTTTGTTTTCAAACCAAACAAGCTTCGGTTTATAAACAGCGTTAGTCCCTGCTTCACTTTTCATAGATTTCTTCACTTTATTAATTTCATTCCTATATGCATCTTTCAAGTTCTTTTTTGTTCTTTTTCAAATTATCTTCGCAAGGAATCTCAATTAGTTCATTCATTAAATATTTAAAATTGTACTCCCCGCATTTTTTTTCATATACTGTATATTGTTAGTATTCAACAAACCTTCGTAGTTTCTGTAAATATCCAGAAATCTACTGATTTCATTAGCTGACCACTTCAAACTTTGTTTCTCTGTCATGGTAGCAAACTGCATGACTTCGAGGCGAATATTGATTCGTAGCAGCCGCTATTAGCTCTTCAAAAATCATTAAATCGCGCGATATCAGGTCACGTGATCATAAAATCTCGCGATAACATGTCATGTGATCATGAAATCGCGCGCTACTTGCGACTTAAGTTGAACATGTTCAACTTTAGTCGCGGCGGGTAAACTAGTCGCAAGTCGGTCACACGATGCGACTAGGCTACTACTACTCGCCACTACTGCGATAGCGGCGAGCGAAGTCGCCTCGTGTGACTGGGGCTTTATACTTTAAGCGCTAACCAAACAGGTTCTGACTTTAGTAATCTTAACGAACTGGCGAAAATATGAATATATTTGATGCTCCTTTTATAATAAACATTATAATAACATTAAAATAGAATGCATAGGTAGAGTCGTAAGTTCTCGTATTTGAATGAGACATTCGTTCGGTCAAGAATGTTTGATCATGATCTGTATACACGACCAATAATTCTCAGTAAGAAATGTATAGACATATGATAATTAGGCTGTGAATTTGGGTATTTATTTCACCAGGCGCCACCAGATCAAAGTGTGTAGAAAGAACTTGACCCCTGAGCGAATAGTCATAGGTGACACTGTTGTTAAGATTTGCAAGCAAATCGAGGCACTGATTCGCATAGGAATGATGGTGTTTGGTTGTAAGCTAATCTTGATCGATAGTGAAGGCTACACTTATATTTTTCAGAGTAAAGCAGATTGCTTCTGTTTTGCTGGTGTTGTTGAGAGGAGAGCCAAAGTTATTTATAGAAGTGGTACAGAAGGCTGGATTGATGTGGTTACCCTGTGTGTTTGACTTAGAGGAGACCAGGGACAATTTCGCTGTTAAAGTGTAGAAAAGATTGCCGCTAAATTTAACATAAACTCCTGATAAAGATCCCGGATACTGAATATTTATTTAAGCTTTCATAAAATTAATGTTTTAAAAGTTTTTTCAAAGATTTATCTAACTGTAAAAAAAAACTTTATAAACATTTTGAGGATGGTATCAAGTTATAATGTGCAGAGGGGCATGGAAGTTACTTTGTTTTATATTCATGGATTGGTGATTTTCGTAGTAGTGGGGGTATTCCTTCATTCTTTGAAGACGAACTAGAACACACTTTGATGACATTCCTTATCTATTATCATTATTGTTGTGAAGTTGTCCAACAGTAAATAATAAATGAAGGAAGTCAAGTCGAGGGTTGGTTTAACAAGTGTATTAACAAAGTAAGAAAGTGACTAGCACTTGGCTAGACAGTTACAAGACTGTGCTTTGTCTTCTCTGTGTCTCTGGTGACTCGCACTATTTATAGTGACAACCGGTGCAGTTTCTCCTGTGTAAGAACGGCCGGTGTAACAATTATCATAATCATATTCGGTTTAACGTCCGTTTTATATACTGACATGTGTTGGATGGCTTATAAAATTGATTTCCAAACTAATCTATCTCTGAATAGGTCTTTATTTACCCCTTTTTCGTTCAAGTTCATCAGTATCATATCTTTCAATGTTTCCTTGGCATACCTCTGCTAATATACCTTGCTACCTCAACCGTTCTACATCTACTAACCCAAGAACTCTCTCACCCATTCTTTCAACGTGGCCATGCCATCTAAGTCTCCTGTTCGTAACACATCTCCCTATACTATTCAGATTTAGTCTTCCTCTAAGATCTTCAGAACTAAGCCTGCTTTTAAGACTCACATTGCACATCTATCGTATCATTCTCATATAATTTCTCTCTATGCAACACATGTCCTCAACTGACCAGGTTTCACTTTTATACATCATAACACTGTGTACATATGTCTGATAGACTCTTCTTCATGGTCAACAGTGGTAGCATACTTCTGGGTAGTAATGCCAGATATTCCCTGAACTTATTTTACGAATTAACTAAACGTGACTATACGGTACATTGTGTCAACGATAGTCATACTCGTCTAACGCATCGACTACAATCATGCATGTATTATGTATACATATACATATACATACACACATATATATATATATACGTTCATATACACATACATATATATACACATACACATGTATACATACATACACATACATATACACACATAAACACATATATATACATACACATACATATACACATACGTATACACATAAATATACATACAAACATATACATACATATATACATACATATACATACATACATAAACAATTATATATATACACACACACATATATATATATAAATATGTATATATATATATATATATATATATATATTATCAGCGGGGCGTAGAAATACCTGGTATAGTACCCTACTCAGTGAGATGGACCCGTAAATTTTGTTAGATCATACATCTAGAAGACGGAAACTCCGATATAAAACTTGCGCTCTACATCGTCTCTCAGTTATCTTGATTCGGCTTGTCACTGGAACCAGACTTTGTAGAAGGAGAGCGTGCTCTGCCTGTCGTACAAACGCAGAGCATGGCCATTTACATTTACATATATTCCTACAAAACCCACGGCGATGGAGACCTGTAAAAATAAACCGGGCCTGCTAAACAATATGCGCGACCACAATCGGACATTGCAATCTTTGATGGCCTTCTTCTGTAAGGAAGGGGCAATCATCATGTACGTACGTATGTATGTATGTATTAATATATGTATGTATGTATGTATGTATGTATATATGTATGTATATATGTACACATTCCCACCGAAGTAGGTCGATTAAAGGCTTAAGTAGAGAGTGTCCATCACTCTCTAGGTGGGATATTCGATCGTTAAAAAAGGAAGAAGATTTCAAATGCAGACGGGGGTGGGTGGAAAGTCTTTGTTCGTCATGTCAAAGATTGGACAACTCATAAAACCTTTCTGTCTCACGTGAAATACAAGCAACATATTTAAACTACCTTCCCCGACCTTCCTCATCACCCGCCCTCCTACTTCGGTTAATTCCACTGTTACTCGCCCCCTCTTATTTTTAGATACGTCCACAGATTTCTATAAGTAACATTTTCAGCGTTTAACGTGCAGAGTGAATGGACACAACTTATTTGGGATGCGTCCTAGCATCTATAAGAGTACCCATCTGTCTGTCACACTTAAGTTTGAAATGCCATTTTTTCTACGGGCTGTCACGCTTAAGCTTGACAGCATTTCGGGTAAGTTTGCAATGGCATTTTTGTCGTCGTCGTCGTCGTCATCGTCACCTGTCTGTCTTACGTCAGTTGTAAATCGCATTTTCCTTTGTCTTTGACGCTTAGTTTTTAAAATATATAACTTGATCTGTTATTTTCATCGCGAAACGTTCAGATCGAAGGGATGTATCTTAAGCATACCGCTACTTAAAATGGCTTTTTTATATCTCAGTATACTCTCGTATTCGTTTCGATTATTCCAACCCAGCATCAACTCCACACATAATAAAAGTAAAATCGATCCGATTCCATTAATCCTCCCCCTTTCTTCTCACTTTCGATCCCCCACCCCTACCCTATATCAATAGGATCCACTGTTGTCAATGGTAACAGTGAACTACTTTCGCATGCGTACGAGAGTATTCGCGTACTGTATCGTTCCAGTAAGGTCTATCCACGCGATTGTTTGAAAGTGCAATCCCGACCCAGGGACAAAGGTGAAATCCTTGTGATCAGGATTAGTTGTTCACGCGAAGACGAGACAAAGCTTCTAAAATATGAAAAAATTCTTCAATCAGAAGAGATGTTTGCACCAAACTGGAAGAAACGACAGTGCTGTTTCCACACACACACACACACACACACACACACACACACACACACACACACACACACACACACACAGAGGCACAAACGGCATTGTATTATGTTTTAAAATTGCTTACGTCCAGGAATTAATCACTTAAAGAATCTGGTATATTTTAAGTAAAATTCAGAAATAAATTACGAAATTAAACAAGTTACAAAAAATATACAAAATTCCCAAAAGTCAGAAAAAAACCCAAAAGTCTCTCTCCAACATAAACGAGTTACCAAAGAAATTAAAAAATCATCAAAGACTATCACAATATAAAAAAAGACATCTTGTATTTATCAAGTGACTAGCCGGCATTCATACGTTGGCTGGGAATGAGCGCCGATCTTCATTCCTGTGCATAGCACTGAAATCCCATATAAACATTTTTATTCTAATTTTTTAATTTCTAAAATAAAGTAAAGCCACGTATAATATAGTCCTATGTATAGGATCAATTCTTGTCCTATGTATAAGATCAATTATAGTCCCATGTGTAGCATCAATTCTTAAACTAATCAACTGATCATTATGAATTATGGACTATATATTCTAGGTAATACTGTGGCCGATGTGGGCACATTATTTTTGGAGAGAAACTTTACAATTTAGGTCTTCCAAAACCCCCTTTCTAAAAACAACAAAAATAAGCGAGATACAAACACTTTTATAGAGAAAATAATTTCTTTGCATCCAACTTTGAGATATAATATGCAATAACATCTTAACTAAACTTGTGTACGCGCGTGAGCGTCAATAATATGTATGTGCATGGGATAAACTCCTAAACTAGTGAACTTATCATTATGACTTATGAGATACGTATTCTAGGCAACACGGTGAATAACGTTGGCACATTAGTTATGTTTTTTTTTGTAAACTTTACAATTCAAGGAGGGGTCTCTGATTTTTGTAAACTTTATCATTTAGGAAGGGTGCCTCCATTTTTTGTAAACTTTATAATTTAGGGGTGCATAATATTGGCACAATCACTCACTTGAAAATTGGAATTTGTCTTAAATTTCATCCATACCTATCCGAAACCAATTAAGCAAGATTACATGAATTTCTTATTAAAACAAGTTCAGCGTTAAATATTAGACCTATTCTAAAATGAAAATCATACAAAATTTTGATAAAAAAGTAATAAGGATTCTAGACATAAGGTTTAATAGCATTATATCTTGATATTAAGATTTTAATTATTTTAAGGAGAAGTTAAAATGGCGTAAAACTGTTCTGTTTGGCAGAGGCTTAATTTGATCCGTCCGGCACAAGTATTCTTCTAGAATGTATATGTATATATATATATATATATATATATATATATATATATATATATATATATATATATATATATATATATATGTGTGTGTGTGTGTGTGTGTGTGTATAAAAGGTTTATGCAGTTTGCTTGAAGCATTGTTTATTTGTATATAGAAATGTGATACTGTGAAAGCAATACAATGCAGAGATGTGACAAATCGACACAAGTTGGAGCAAATAAGACATATAATTGTGGTACAAATTAAATAGTTTCACCCTTAATACAATGTATACATACCCACACAGACACACACATGTGTATATATATATATATATATATATATATATATATATATATATATATATATATATATATATATATATATATATACATATATTTATTCTTTTTCACAAACACACATATATCTGTCTATCTACACAATGTTACAATGTTATGCAATACCTGTATCAAGATGGTCTGGTGGAAACTCCGTATGATATAATATTTCGGGAACTCAAGTTCAAGCGTGCATATTGTGTAGATAGACAGATATATGTGTTTTTGTGAAAAAATAAATAAATATATATATATATATATATATATGTGTGTGTGTGTGTGTGTGTGTGTGTGTATACATTGTATTAAGGGTGAAACTATTAAACTTGTTTCACCATTATATGTCTTATTTGCTCCAACTTGTGTCTCTCCGTCACACCTCTGCATTGTATTGTCTTCTAAGTATCATATATATATATATATATATATATATATATATATATATATATATATATATATATGATTATTTTTATTTATACATTCATGTACATAATCTGAGACATTAGCATGTCGATGTTATCGATCAACAGCTGTTAAAATCTGAGATCTCATCAGGAAGTATAATAATCTGATCTTTCTCTTAGATCATATTTTGAATGAACCATCGACATGCCAGTGTCGCAGATTATGTACATGTATGTATAAATAAAAATAATCATATATATATATATATATATATATATATATATATATATATATATATATATATATATATATATATATATATATATATATATATAAAAGCTGTATTTTATATTGAGCACCTTTTATAAGCCCGGTTGAGATTCTTTGGATTTTTATCCTGTGGATGGTTACCTTGATTACTCTCTCTCTCTCTCTCTCTCTCTCTCTCTCGCTATATATATATATATATATATATATATATATATATATATATATATATATATATATATATATATATATATATATATAAAGATAAATGAAAGAAGAGAGATAAATATGTACGAATGACAAATCTATTTCAACTTCGATTGTTCATTGCAAGGTGTACTCGGTAAAAACATGTTTATTTTTCTTTACTTAAGCCAAGGCTTTTCAAAGATCTTATCATCAGAGGAATTACAGAGAGGGAAAAGTTGGCAGTGGAAAGGAAACATGTTTTTACCGAGTACACCCGGCATTGAACAATCGAAGTTGAAATAGATTTGTTATTCGTACATATTTATCTCTCTTCTTTCATTTATATTCATAATTGCTCTATCTCGTAAACTATTTCACTATATGTTCTATCCTGTAAAAGTATATTTTTAGTTTCATATTTATATATATATATATATATATATATATATATATATATATATATATATATATATATATATATATGTCACATGTGTAGATAATTATGTTTTTACAAGAATTATAAAGTCAAAGTTTTTAAAAAAATGGTGATTACATCAGGAAAAATTGTGATGTCATAATATACCCTATTCATCTCTCTATCTTTGTTCTCCCTCTCTTCAAACTTTGTCCTCTTTCGTGTTTCCTTTTCACCCTCTCTAATCTTTCTCTTTTAGTATATTCTCTCTCCCCTTCTTTTATTTTTTCCTCTCACTTTTAATTATTTACATCATTCCATTCCTCTTACCACTTCTCTTATTAATAACCCTTTATTTATGTTTTTCGATATCCCGCTACCCCTAAAACATTCATATACATATAAAGTGTGCACAGGGACAAGAGAACAAGTTAAAAGAATCATCAGAGTTGTAATATTATATAGATTAATTCCTCATTTACGTAACATTGTAATAACCGATTTTCACATTAGAACATTACAGTTTCAATAATTATGGATTTCTGTATGTCTAGCAATACACGTTTTGCTTTTAATGTATTCAAATAAAATGACTACTCAACACCATTCAAGTAACATTTTAATACATATTTAGATAAATATTAAAATTTTAAATAATCGATTCAGTTAACATGTATTTGTTTATTATCACGAAAACAAAAACTACTGTATTTGTCGATGAATATTATTTTCTGTAATATTTCTCAGGCAATCCAATCCCTTTTAACTATTACATTTACTACTAGCAGGACCAGTGTCCCGGCGTTGCAAAAAAACAAATTAGGAAACCTAAAAGCTCCTTCTCGAAGTTATCTATTTCTTTTTTGTAGAGAAGGGAATTTTTACTGACTTGTTTAATTGCTCGCGATGTATGTGTGTATTGTTTGAGGGTGCTTAATTTTTATTTACAATTCATAACTGGAAACTTTTTAAAAATCAAGTAAGTCCACCCAAATTGAAAGTAAATGACTGGAAATAAAAAGTTCTATTTTAAACTTTATTATTCTTAATTACTTGCCTCTTCTCCACGAATCAAACGTTTTTTTGTGAGGAACACCCAACTCTCTAAAAAGAGACATTCTTTATTGAGACAAAATAAGTAAAAGAACAGATACTAAACTTTGAATGAATTAAAACAACATTTATTATATGGATATATAAAAAATAGTCCTAAGGCTACCAGATCGTAGTTGGCCAATTATTATTCTATTTTCTTTCCACTTTTTGCATGACGATGAAAGAAATACGACGTACGTACGTTTTTCTTTTTGTCGCGCATACATAACTTTAAATGATAAATTGTTGTGACGAACAAACGGATATCGCAAAATTTTATATTGGACTAATTCAACCATTCTAAGCATTAGTTCAGTTGTGCATTCGTTTGAAAATAGGATATTTCTCTGCATATACATTTTTGTTTTATACTTTTGTCTGTAATGTGAGTTAAAAGGTTAACTGACATGCGGCAAGTTTCATTGTTGTCGTTTCTTTTGTTGCTGCTGTTGTAGCAAAATGCAAATGATACATGGTATACACACCAATAAAGTTACGTTAACCCGATTCGTATAAATGTTTTTAGTTCTTGCTAAAGATAGACGTTCGACACATTTATTAAAAATGCAAATAACACCAGTTGAATTTTTGTTTTTAGAGAAAAATGTAATCTCATCAATAATAATAATAATAATAATAATAATAATAATAATAATAATAATAATAATAATCATGGAATAAAGAAGAGCAGGTAATTTCGTAATGTTTGGTCGCATACTAGTGAAAAATGTGTTCCGGCAGTTCTCACAAAATAGCCATTTGCAATTTTGTGTATTGGTAACACACACAACCAATTAAGTTGTATTTCGTAAGAAGATAGTTCTGTTTAGGTGATGAACGAAATATGGTCCCAGTCTAAAAAACAAGCTTCCTAACAGGTCTAATTATTATTAGAAAGAAACTTAAGCTAACTAAATCGTGGAAGAAAAACCCAACAAAAAGCCTAGTACGAATCAAGTATCTATTTGTCAGGTTGGTTGAGAATCCGACAATATACATTTATATATTAGATATAAATGTATCAGTTATTTATTTTTCCTAATTTCGAGTTGTCAAATTAAGAAACTAATAAATATCGTAAAGTTAATTTCTACTCTTACAGCATGTAGGCTGGTTAATAATACTCGAGGGTGAACTAGTAGAGTTTTCTCCCCTTTCATGAAGAGGAACTAGAACGGACTTTGTCGACCATAACAACCGTTTGCACTTGGTGGCTTGACAAGTTCAATATTACTAATGCAAAATATATGGACAGAGCGAAGGACCCATTTATTAAGCTTATTAAAATTTGACGAAAATATTGTTTTCGAAGCGGAATATTATAACAGTAGTTTGCGGGCTTCATGCGTTCCGTTGGCCTCGTGTTTCAGATAATCTAACGGTCCGGGCCTATACGCAGATTTTTTAAGTTTTTACGTTTGAAAAAAATGTTTGCGTAATTACCATATTTAACCAAACATAAGTCAATATTTCAAAAGTTTTAGAGTCTATTTAAATTTCCTGTCGGCAGCCCTCGTTATGTACACAGAAAATCATGTTTATTCTCGCCACCTCTTACAAACTATATTGGATTGAAATTCTAACGTTATTCCTTTGATGAGTGATACTTGAAAGAAGATGTTTTCAGATGAATCCGTTTGCATTTGCTATTTTTAGATTTTCAAAGTATTGCTAGTTTGAAAGAAAACGGGGACGTGTGTTTTACGGCATATCTTCCCTTTTTCGTTAACGTCGAAACGCAATGCACATTGGGAACGATTACGTGTATATAATGATTTGCTATTTTACCTCTCACCATCACCATCAGGGGATCACTCCTGGAGGAGGAACCCCTCCCTGGTTTCTCACACCTTATTGGTGACTGCCATTCAGGTTGTTTTTGCCATAGTCGCCACGCTAGACACTACGAGTGGGCGACGCTATTTGACCAATAGCTAGTTGTCCAAATACAGCGCCTGGTATTCCCAAACGGTCACCCATCTAGTACTGGCCAGGCTCAACGTTGCTTATCTTCGGTGATGTCAACGTGATTATGCCGTATTTTACCTGGGGGAATTGCGATTTCATAATTTTCTCAACCGAATTCCTGCGTATGTGTGTGGTTGTACTAAGGACTGAACTGACTTGATGGTGACATTAAGCGTTTATCTCTTGCCCATCTGCATGCATCCAAGCATTTTAAAATATCGTCTCTATTTGCTGGAGGCGGGCAATGATCTATTGGGGGCGAAAAAGGTTGGAGGTGTAAAAATGGCGGATTGTATGTCGAATAGGAGATGAGAAAGCCGGGCTGGGGGGAATGTCCACCAGGTTAAGTCGACAACTAACGATTTATTTTGAGAGGAACAGAGACATGTCTGTGCAAGATGTCAAACGAGGTTGCCAATGAACGGGATCACTTCTTGAGGCACCAGCTTACTTGTGTGACTTCATTTGATCAAAATGACAGAGAAAGAAGAAGAAGAAGAAGAAGAAGAAGAAAAATTATTACCTTTGCAGGTGTCGAAGAATATGGCTCATCAAAGAGAGCCCAAATTTTGGGATGAACTCTTTGCCAACAGTTAAGATCACCAGCCTTATACCTGTCCTCCAGTCCGAATTTCTTCATTATGTCTTCTTCTGTCGGTTTGTCTGTGTCGAGATCCAGTCGATCTAAAATAGTGAGTACGTCCTGAGTGTCCCTGTGCTGAGTGTACGTCATCCAGCAGCAGGGTTCCACTTGGTTGGAGTCAAGACCCCAAAATTCCAGTTCTTCTTCGAAAAGGGGACCGCACACATCGGTGGGGTAGTGCAGTTTCCCCGTGCGATAGTAGTTAAGGATCTGAGCGAAAACGCCCGGATGCCTATCGAAGAAATACTCATTTAATACCGGATCGTAGTTGGCCAAAGCTTCCGTCAGACGCGATAGACGCGTTGCCGGGATTTTCTTCAGTGTAGCTTTGTAGGTCTCATGGCGAATGCCACCCACATTCAAAATGACACGATTATCGGAATCCGACATGTTATAAGATTCCATATAACGAACAACTACCAATAAAAGCTGGACAGCTGCTGAAAAGCAACCACCATTGATTCAATGAGCATTTTGTGTATTTTTCTTTTCGCTTTTATTAAGTTCGCCTTTTTTTGGGGGGGGGGTGCATGCAACGATTAATTTATATAAATTCTCTTCTTTTATAGAAATGTCTTTCTGAAGTTTTCTCACGATTTATTTTTTTTACACTTTTCTTTATTTGTTTTGGAAAGTTAAGTTAAATTCCCGAGTTTCAAATTCGTTCTTCTTTGATGGTCTCGTTTTGTTTTCTACCAACGTGTACAATTCGCACCAGACGGTGTAATTGTCGTTTGCTGTCTTCCTTTGTCAAAGTCTCAAACTCGAATAATATCCAAAATGTTGATTTTAGTCATAAAATCTCCGGTTGCAAAACCAGCAGTTTCCATCGGACAAAATCTGAAAAGAGAAATAAATTAATTAATATTTCAAATCAAAAGAGTAAAACAACAACAAAAAAAGAGAAACAGGACAAAATATTCGTAAGATATGCGTCCATTTAATTTACGCGTTTTACGATTTAAAATTCTACTTCAAATTTAATCGCGACAGACTAACTTAAAAAAAATTCCATTCGTGCATAACAACAAACCTAACACTAACCCTAATCCTAACACATTGAATTAGTAAGTAAAAAATAAAAATGGTGAACAGCCTACCAGGTCTTTTGTTTTTATCTATGAAGTGTAATTTGATGAAATAATCTTGGTAAATAAAAGTGACGGATCAAAAGTTGAGCCAGAAAAGCATTCATTAGTAAAAGAAGGTTCAAGCTGAACTTACTTCACCAGTGTCAGACTGAATCAGACCCACTGTTATTTGAGGTAACATTATTTAGAAAAGGTGCACCATTCCTCGTATGAGACAATGTATAGCCGTGTCGAGAGGATCTTATTTAGGCTTCGAATACTATGTTATTTCCATTATTTGGGCAGGGTTTACTTCTATGGGAAGTATCCTCATGTCAGGTTATCCTGACAAACCCTTTTAGAGAGAGACCAAAGGAACTCGAGGATGGTGTCTAGTTGGTAATTCAAACTCATATATATATATATATATATATATATATATATATATATATATATATATATATATATATATATATATATATATGTGTGTGTGTGTATGTGTGTGTATGTGTGTGTGTGCACCAAAAAGTAACAGTGTCCCTTTTGTGTTAATGTCACATGTCGGGGTGAAATGTCGACACAAGGGATTCTGTTTCGTCTTCCTTCATGAATTAGGAAGACGATGTAAAACAAAAAGTAAACTTAAAGCGCCAATGACTCTCAGTTTAAGAAGTGAAGCTCGCCGCCATTTTGTGACCGCTTAACAATAAACGCAATGATGGCCATGGAAGACAGTCGGCGTCTGTAGTCAATTTCCGGTTTTCCTCTCTTCCTGCTCGGACAGAAGTCATCGACTCAACTCGAAGATAACTAACACAAATCAACAAATTCTACAGAAATGAAATTAAAAAAATAAAATAAAACTAATCATACTAAAGAAAGTCACCCACAAAAACAAACAAGGATACTTTGTGATGAAATTATAAATAACTAGCAGGGCTACCCACCGTTGCCCGGGTCCTAGATAAGAAAATAGAAAAATTTAAAAAAAGTGTGTGTAATAACATCTTCCATTTAAAACTTCCCCAGCCACGTTATTTTTCAAGACAAATCTTCCTTTATTAATTGTCTCTCATTTATGCGAACATTTTAGCAACTTCTCCAATAAAGAAAAAAAAACTAAAGTACGGAAGACAGAAAACTTGTTTTTGAACAACTACCAGAAAAATAATAAAAGTATTTGTATGATGACTGATGTGACGACATTTATTTCAGTTATCCCCGCACTCTTATCTTTTTACGTTGATGTTACTACCAATCATCCTCTTTTTATTTCCCTCTTCCCATCATTTCTCATCTCGCTCGCTCTTCCGCCAACCATCCTATACATCTAATGTATGAACAAGCAAGCAATCAATCAAACAAGCAAAGAACAATAACAAAAAATCAGAAGAAATAACATACAAGTACAATATTTGTTTTTATTTCTTCCTGTGTTTCCTCTCTATATTTCATAAATCTGTCTCAACGACTTTTCACTTTATTATATGTCGTGTATTTCATACCTTTCATGACAATGCCTGGACATATCTACACATCTTTGAAAATATGACTTAATATCTTTAAGAAATATGATGTAGTTTCGATTACGGGAAGATATCAACTCTTCATTATAATATTTGTGAAATACAAAAGTTAAACTTGAGCTTGAAAAATAACAAAAGAGCAAAAGTCCAAAAAGAAGTCAACCGCGGGACCGATCGACGGCGACTGAAGGCTTCTTTTTTAAGACTTCTAACCGTAGGCAGAAAAGGGCGCAATTCCTTGTCAACAAACTGATCCCAATAATTACATTTTTTAAAATAATAATTTTTTTTTATCGATAAATATTTTCTTAAAGAGAAGACGTTTTATTTTATTGCCAGTAGCAATAAGACACTCCATTTGGTATGGCTCATCCTTCAAACGAGACTCAATCTCGTCAATCTTGACGCAATTGAACGAAGACCAACACCCCCAGAAGTCTTTATACTACAACTGGAGTAAAGATAAATATGCACGAAAAAGAAGAATATTTACTAAAAAATGTTTTATACTAATGAGTCATCACTTACCAAGGTCAAAATCCACTCGAAAATAAGGGTTAATGAGAATGTCAGTCGGATGATGAACAATACTATGAGAGGATTTAAAACGATGAATGGAATGACCAAATTTGATTACTTAAGAGGACGGCTTTATAAGTATTTGTTGACGTTGGACTTGAATACGACCATGTTTTAATCTGAGGAGTTGCAGCACCGTGGTAATGTCTTCTACAGATTTATTAAAAAAAATATTTTGGTCTTAACAACCATTAACGAAGCGCTGGGTTGACACCGGATAGGATCGAACCTGGGTTTTAGTGAACAGAACTTAACTTCTAATCAGCCGTCCGAGCGAAGAGTAATAATGAAAAAAAACTGTGCTTCATTCACTTACGAGAAGAATTGTACCAGATTGCTTCGCTCATATATATCAGCCTATACGTAGAACGCCCTCTGGAGAAGACATACTTCCGCACGGTGAACAAGGGCCATAGTTATTTCTTCTTCTTCTTCTTCTTCTTCTTCTTCTTCTTCTTCTTCTTCTTGCTCTGCCATTTTGAGCAAATGAAGTCACACGAGTAATCTGGTGCCTCAACAAGTGATATCGTTCATCGGCAACCTCGTTTGACATCTTGCACAGACATGTCTCTGTTCCTCTCAAAATAAATCGTTAGTTGTCGACTTAACATGGTGGACACTCCCCCCCCCCCCTAGTCCGGCTTTCTCATCTCCTACTCGACATACAATCCGCCATTTTTACACCTCCAACCTTTTTCGCCCCCAATAGATCATTGCCCGCCTCCAGCAAATAGAGACGATCTTTTCAAAATGCTTGGATGCATGCAGATGAGCAAGAGATATACGCTTAATGTCACCATCAAGTCAGTTCAGTCCTTAGTACAACCACAAACACGCCTATATAATCTCATAGGACACACAGCGACATAAACAAATATATATAAAGTCTGTTTCTCGGATATATATATATATATATATATATATATATATATATATATATATATATATATATATATATATTGTGGTATTTGAAATCACTAGATACAATTACCGATAATGCTAAGCTCTTCGTAAAAAACGAATGTAGCACTCTTCTCCGACTAATAGTGTTTAGCTAAACATTGAGATTTTATTTCCCCGTAGTTTGTGCTGATGGCCTACCGGTTATGATAGCCGATAGTAAAAAAACGGTCGCGTTTTGATCCAAGCTTCAAGCGTTTGCCTGTCTAGCTACATAGAGGGACTGTAATACAGCGAAGCGAAACTCTCTCTCTCTCTCTCTCTCTCTCTCTATATATATATATATATATATATATATATATATATATATATATATATATATATATATATATATATTACTATTTCAAATATATTAAAATTTTATAAGGGGATATAATTTTTTATGTATCAATTTTCAGTATTTACTTCAACAGTTCTCGATACGTAAGTAGAGCTAGGTAGTAAGTTATTAAAATATATTTATGGCAATTAAGCTACACAGAGGCTAATTGCCATAAATATATTTTCATAACTTACTATGTATATATATATATATATATATATATATATATATATATATATATATATATATATCAGGTTCTGATCGAAAAAAAACGCTACTGAGAAACTGTAAGCGAAGAACTACTAACCTTGTCATGAGGTTAGTAGCTCATCACATCCAAACAGCTTTAAACAATAGTATGAAGAATTGGAGAAACAATTTAACTTGAACAGGTAGTGCATTAGGTAAAGTTAAAATCAAGAGAGGGATTTTCCTGGACGATAGTTTCCCCCCTCTGGTTTAGTCATTAATTTCATCTCGATGACACTTCTCTTACGAAATGTGAAGGCGGGATATGAACTCGGGAAAGGACTTCCTACGGTCATCCACTTACTATTAATGGACAACCTTAAATGCGTATCATAAAAAGAGGTAATCTCGTCCACTCAGATTGTGTTACACTTCCAACAGGAGATCTAGTAAATAATGTTGACTGTGAGAGTGGCTACAAATACTTTGGAATATTGAAAGCAGATAAAATATAAAACAATGGAATGAAAATAAAACCCAGATCACAGCAGAATGCATCAGAAGCCTAAAGGTATTCTTAAATCGCACCTCCACAGTCGGAATACAATATATGCAATCAATGCCAGAGCAGTAGCTATCATTCTATATACTTAACTGGAATGTAGATGTATTTAAATGTTTGGACATCACAACACGGAAATATTAACAATACATTGATCTTTTTCAAAGAAAGAAGATGCAAATCGATTGTATCTACCTAGATAGGAAAGTGGTCGAGGTTTACTTAGTGTTGAAGATGTCGTCAATATAGAAGAAGGTTGTCTATTTAAATATATTTCTTGGAGTAATGGAATTCTTCTTCGTGAAATGAAAAGATAAGGGGCGGAAAAGAATCAAAGGTTGCAAGAGAGACGGGGAAATTACTAGGAAAGAAACTACATAGTGTATTCTTAGAAAAATGCATTTAGAGATATCGACAGCTGAAACTGGTTGGCCAGAGATGATCTCAAAAGATATACTGAGAGCACCCTAATGGCAGCCCAGGAACAAGCCACTGTAACTAAGTCCATCAAACACTACATTAACAAAGCTGTAGCATAACCGATGTGCAGAATAACCGATGTGCAGATTGTGTAATGAAAGCTCATATTATATCAAAATGTCCTATACTAACACAACATCAATAAAAAAAATGGAGACACGAAAATATTGCTCAAGTACTACACCGGAATTTATGCAAACTCTATAAAATTGGACCCCAATAAAAAGTGTTATGAGCATAAACCAGAAGTTGTACAGGGGAACGATAATGGCAAACTTCTTTGGGGCATGCGCTTACAAACTGATAAGGTTCTTGAACATTCCAAACCCGACTTAGTCTTTTTAAATAAAATCAAGACAACTTGCTTTAATCATTGACACAACCTGCTCCTTCGATACCATAGTGCAGGAGAAAGAACAAGAAAAATAAATAAGTATCAAAATATAAAATAGGAATTTGTTAAACTATTGAAATGTAAAGAAGTAAATGTGATCCCCGTTGTAATAATGAATGACTTAAACATATCAACGAGACAATTCTTTTTACAATTTTGCAATTCTGTTAATAATGGTGAAAGAGTTAAGGTACAACTTGCATGTCTACAGTCAATAGAAAAAATCCAACTAAAAGCATCCGAATATTGAGACTACTATGAAATAATAATAATAATAATAATAATAATAATAATAATAATAATAATAATAATAATAATAAGAAGAAAACGAAGAAGAAGACGAAATCCTAAAAGACCTGGAGAAAAGACTGGGAGAAATTGGAATCAAAGGGATCACTGAGACCATACAAAGGACGGCGATGATCAAAACAGCTGTGGTAACCAACCCGCATAAGTTACGAATGGTAACCAACCACATGGGGGTTACAATAACACAAAGCAGAACAACAGGAAGAACACCACCGCACGAACCAAGGAACAGGAACTGCAAGAAATCTCATAAACTGTGATGGCACCATCCTCGGCTAATATCACACAAAATGGTCGTGAAAGGTCAATTAGGATAAGAGCAACGATGGGGCAGAGCACTAATCAGACCTCCACTGGAAGAGTGTGGAGAGACCAATGGTCGCTGTCAGCGAAAAATCAATGGTAGACGATTGTTGCGATATAGCAAGATCATTTGCAGTGGGTATCGAA
The DNA here is from genome assembly GCA_963556195.1 of Sepiola atlantica. Lineage (NCBI taxonomy): Eukaryota > Metazoa > Mollusca > Cephalopoda > Sepiida > Sepiolidae > Sepiola > Sepiola atlantica. Next base: position 110,842,060 of record OY744531.1, on the reverse strand, counting down.
AAAGATGTGGAGAACACTAGAAATCTGTGAAGGCTTGTTGCCATTCAGACTCTAGGAAACACCACTGATGATGACTAGTGTGATAACTCCAACAAAGACTGACAAGAGAAGAGACACAAGCTAGACAAAAGCCAAGAAAATAGTAAATGTATACTCTGTGGACAAAGAGACGAATCGCATAATAAGTGAATGCAACTAACTAGCCCAAATAGTACAGACATAAAATGAAAAGCACAAAATCCTCTAGGTCATGGAGGTAAAACAGACAAACCATCCAAGCAAGGAGACCGGACGTCATAACAAGAAAGAAACAAAACTGCCAATTTTTGAATTTTGCCGACCCAGCAGTTCACAGGGTTAAAATAAAGGAGGAATAAAAACGAAGCAAATACATGGAACTTGCCAGACAATTGAAAGGGATATGGAACGAGAATAAAATCACTAGAATAACAATACTTATAAGAGCACTAGAAAAACACCTGAAAAAACCTGGACAAAAAATAGTAAAAATAAATAAACAAATAAAACTAGATAACAGATATAGATATAAGGGAGAACTACAAAACAATTAATTAATAAAAAAAATAATTAAGACAATAATACAAACACACATGTTAATGTTCTTAACTTCTTTACTAACTTAACGTTTGAGATATATCTCATATAGAGATTAAGTGTTAATTCGTCTACGGATGATTCGACGAAAAATCGAAAACGTTCGTGAAACCTGTGAAACCTATGGAACATTTATTAATTTTTTTGATTTTAATACAAAAAAGACCATCAGAAAAATTGAAAAAATAAACTATATATAAGTAAGCAGACGAATTCTGTTATTTTTAACAATGTTTGTATATATATATATATATATATATATATATATATATATATATATATATATATATATATATATATTAACATAATAAATAAACAAAGTAAAATAACAAAATAAAAATGTAATATATAAATAAGAGCAAATATTAACATTCATGTGTGCGTATATACAAAAAAGGCAAAAAAGAGTAATCCCCTTACATTTAGAATATCTCTCTTAGATTTAGAAGAAAAATCAAGATGGAATGGCAAAGAGTTATGTACCTTTAATTAGGAAAATATTACAGTTATAAATAATATAGAAAATAAACAACGAAGAAAAATCAAATAAGACATGTGACGAATAAACCAATGATGTAAGAAATAAAATAACATAAAGATTATTATAATCTCGAGACAAAAAATAAATAAATAAATAAATAGCAGAGCAGCAGAAAAAAGGGCGTACTGCAGAGCAACCGGAAGTAAAGTAAAACAATTCCACGGAATGATAACAAATAGTGAATTCGACCCCTACAGGAGATTAGACCATCTGACAATCTCGCGCTCGTGAAACCATGGTAACAGTATTAAAAACTTATCTTTTTATGTATTATTATTATTATTATTATTATTATTATTATTATTATTATTATTATTATTATTATTATTGAATATATAGTTTCCTAACTTTGACATAGGTTTATAATCACGTTTGCATAAGCAAGTATTTTCTTGAAAATTGGTTATATTTATTGCACTTACGTACAATTAGGCACAAGGTATTTAAAATGTGGAGGGTTAGGGTGTCTGCTAGTCTTTCACTCGATCATTTCTTGTCCTAACTAACTTGGCTAGTCTCACCTCTGAGAGGAATAAAGTTAATCATTTGTTGTATCCTCTTCCTGTCACCGTACGTTAAGGCCTGTATCCTGTCTGGCATGATTGTTCGTATCCACCAACGTACACACGAGGACCGCATGCGACACAAGGTCAAGACTCAATGTGAGGCAGACCATGTGCACTCAAGGCGGGTTGTGAGAAACAAAAACACCTCTTGTTCTAACTCAATCATACGTCATAAAGGATAAATGGTAGCTTTTGGCAACGTTTGAAAAGATAAAGCTCATTTTGTGACGTCATTCATATTCAAGTAAATATATATATATATGTAAATATATATATTGTTTTAATTCCGCCGGTCTGAAGTACTGTCCTGTGCAGTTCTAGGAGGTACACCCTCTCAGGCTTTGCCTTTTCACCCTTTGATTGCTAATCGCCTGAGGCGCCCTTACCGGTGAATGCCGACGGGGCTTCCCATGCACCTTTTGACGGTCAGAGTGTTCTTCTTCCTCTAAAGCGCTGACTTATCAAATCCCACTTTCCCGACTTTGTGTCACATCTTACCGCTGTGGGAGGTAGATAAATACCATATATCTCCGAATAATAATTTCTCTGCCTTTTGGTTGAGATCCAAGTGTAGTATCTGTTCCGATGGATACTACACCCCTTAGACCGGTACCGTATTGACCTTCGGGCCTTGATTCCGCCGGTCTTAGGGGTTGTCTTGTGCAGTTCTAGGAGGTCCATCCTTTGAGAAGGGGTTAGTTCATTGCTAATCACTGGGGAATGCCGACGAGGCTGCCGTACATTTTTTGTAGTCCAGAGTGCTCATCCTCTAGGGAGCTGGCTTTTCAATCCCACTTTCCGACCTTGTGTCACATCCTACCGCTGTGGGAGGGAGATAAAAAAATAAATTAATAACTTCCCCCTTATCTCTGTGCTCTCTGTGTCTTCCTCTCTCTATCCTATCTCGCCTTTCTCTTACTTGTTTCACTTCCCCCTTTATATCTTCCCCTATATCTCTCATCTTTCACCATTCTCACATTTACATGATTCGCTCACTACTTCTCTTATCCGCCTTCTATTTAGGTCATTCATCCTTCCTCTAACCATCTAAAGCATTCATGTACAGATGAAAAGTGTGCACGGTGAGAGCAAGCAAGCATAACCATTCAGACTTTTAGTAGTTCGGAGAAGATCGATATGTTATCATTTTAAAAGGGAGTGAAAAAAAAAGTTTTAAAAACCAATAGTATTTATTGAAACACTATGAATGCTCAAGGTTATAAATTTAAAATATATAGCATACATGACAACGTTCTTAAAGTTACAACTCACTTCTCATGTTCTAACATTTTACTTGGTTTTAAGACACAATCGGACAGTTGCTGTATTCGCTGTGATCTACTCCGTATTTTCTTTACGAGATCAAGGCAAAAAAGCGACTTTCAATTTGTATCTATCTATCTATCTATCTATCTATCTATCTATATATCTATCTATCTATCTATCTATCTATCTATCTATCTATCTATCTATGTGGGTAGAATAGGTTCTACATATTTATCTTTGTTTCTTATGAAGGGACTCTTAAGCAGCATTATTATTATTATTACTATAATAATAATAATAATAATAATAATAATAATAATAATAATAATAATAATAATAATAATAATAATAATAATAATAATAATTATTATTATTGTTATTATTATCATTATGATAATAATACATTTAATTTATTTTCTTTATTTTAATCAAATTTAATGAGATCTATGTAAATTTATTTATTTATTTTTAATGGAAATCGCCCCACACAAGGTATGTATCCACTTGATGTAAGGAGCTAACAAGAACAAATATGATTATCGCAAAGACAAGAGATGCCTATTGGCCTTAATCTTGAAAAGGCCAAGGTTATAGGTAGGAGGAAAACAGTCAGCAGGAAGAGAGTTCCACAAGCCTGCGATTCTTTGAAATAAGCTACTAGAATGAGAAGCTGTATTACAATGAGGTATGAAAACAGCGAATTGATGGAGACCACTAGACCAACGAGTCAAACGAGCTGAAACAAAACAAGCGGATAATAGATCACATAATTCTGAAGAACACATACCATAATAGTATTTATAGAAATGACTGAGACTAACAACGTCACGTCTGTGAGAGAGACAGGGTGCATATAAGAAGAGAGTGTGACCAATCAAATTACAGATACGTTTCTGCACCTTATCAAGCACCCTCAAATGGGACAGAGATTCACCAGCCAAAATATGACAACAGTACGCCATACATGGTCTGATTTCGTTCATATCTATTTAATTTCTCGCCAAATTGCGCCAGTGCCAGGCAAAATATATAGAAAAAGGGTAATTTGGAGCAAAGTACAAGTGCAAACAATAGAAAGTTGGAGCAATATACAGATGTGAGAAAGGAAAGCTGTGAGAGACGTGTAGTGTAGGGAAAGGAACATTACATAAGAAAAGGAAAATTTAGAATAACTGGGGAAAAAGGGAAATCGGTAGAAACGTGCCAATGTAAGAAAAAGAAAGATCTTGACTTATGTACAAGTGTAAAAAACAGGTACATTTTCAGCAAAGTATAGGTGTAAAAATTCAAAATTGTGAGAAGCAAGTGTAAGACAAGGGAGATTTGGTACAATGTACAAGTCCAACAAATGGTAAACTGTAAGTAACGTACACGTGTAAAATGCACGTGACGTCTAATAATTTACAAATCATACACATAGTGAAAGACCGGCTTTCTTTATGAATTGTTTGTTTTCTTTTAATATTTTAGAGATATGTGACCAGTGAAAAGAAATAATGGTTTTACGCGATAATGTCTTTTCAAACCGCAGAAAAATTGCAAAAAGTATTGAACAGCGGAGTCTGGAAGGGGTTATTATCAGACTACCAACAGCTGTTAAATGAATGCTTTTCTTGCCAGTGGGGAGGGTGGAACTGTTGGAGATTGGAGGAGGTTGTGAGCTGAGATGGAGGGCAGCGCGAGGTCACTTCGAGAAATTCACGAATGGCATCGGTGAAGTGTGGTTCCATGTAGATAGCAGCTTGACAGAACCATCATCCTCCCCGTGCCTTATTTGATTGTTGTCTGACCATTAGAGATTCCTTGTCTACTTATCACAAACCTATCCGAACCTTTTAAGTCCTAAAACTGTGTGTGTGGACACAGTGCCTCGCTCTCCCTACTCCCTTCCCCATCCCCTCGTTGCCCGGGGCAAAAGGAAGTACTAACTCTGTATTCTCGGTCGTCCCCTTCCCCTTCGATGTATATTTAGGTCACTGTGAAAATAAAATTCTGGAAGTCGGTGGGGATCGAACTATCAACCTGTAGTTCTTACTCTTTCGTCGTTACTGATTTCGCCACAGGAACAGATTATAAAAACTAACGAAAAATAGGTCACTTAAACGCAGATTGAATCTGGGCTGTGTCTTGCATGCGCGTGCACAGAACGTACGATCGATCGAATGGCAAACTAATGTAGGGCCTCCCGTCACACGTTTAGGGTCCGTTCGGGATGAAGAAATAGATGTTTTTTCCAATCTTTCGATATTATGCTATCGGAAACTGGGCGATTCAGGGTACCTTTTTCAGACGTACAAACATAATTACATACACACAAATAGACAACTGATGTTTATATAATAGATTGATCAGATTCAACCAAACAAACGATTATAATGACGGGCACTCACTACAAAACAATGAATTTCGAGGTGTTTTAATGTACAAGAAAATTTGAGGTTCTAGAAAGTGACCTCCTTTGAGTGCGGACTAATTGTAGGAAATTCGAATAGCTGGATAACCCTAACCCTAATCCTGTCTCCCAGTTTCTCCGCACCTCCTGGAAACGCCGGCAAAGTTGTTAAACATATACCCGTATTGACCAGATAATTGATTTATTAAGAAACTAAAATGCAGGAAAACCAAACAGAAACAAATAAAGTAGAACGGATCCTTTTATAAGATGCGTCCAGTCATTCTGCGCGTTTAGTGTGTGTGCAAATCATAATTTACGCGTTACTGGTGGACGGACAAAGCAATTTACAAATATACGCGTCTATAGATGCTATGTAAAACATAAATGTGACAGACTACGGAAGGACACATCATCTTATATAAATGCGTGGACGCCTCTACAAAAGCTATTTTAAAGTTAACCGTGACAGACCGACGAAAATTCTATTCTAAAATTAAGCGTAACAGATGACGACAATGCTATTTTGAAGTTAAACGTGACAGACTGACGAAAATTCTATTCTAAAATTAAGCGTGACAGACTGACGACAATGCTATTTTGAAGTTAAACGTGACAGACTGACAAAAATGCTATTTTAAACTTTAGCGTGACAAATGACTAAAATGTTATTTCAAATTTAAGCATGACGAGCGACTAGCCAATAAAAGATGCTTGAACATATCTGAACGTGTCAGCTTGAAAGGAAGTGGCAAGAATGATCTCGTACAAGAATTATTGGCGGAATAAAGTAGTGCATAAAAATAAAAAAAGAACACAAAAAACAAAGAAGAACATTTTGAAATCGAAGCAGCGTCTTGGACTAATTCCATCTTTGGCTTTTCCTTCCTGTCAGGTTTCTTCGATGGTTCGTCTTATCGATTGATTCAGGCAGCGATTACGAATGGCTGTAGAGAAGTACTCGCCTACCTACGACGACCTACTACTGCCAGCAACGGTCACTTCTAGCGAAAGACTAACCCTAACCCTAGAGAAGAACTCGCCTACCTACAACGACCTACTAATCTACTGATGAAGGAAGAAGATTTGCGTAAAGACCGGCTCATGTGGCCCTTTTTTAACGTTTCCAAAAGTTTACGTCGATTTCGCATATTAATACATTAATCCATGTTTCTTAAGTGAAGCATTCGGTTATCTAATGAAAAAATATTTGGTACTCTTATAGAAAACGACCCGTGTTTCCGTGACTTCGCGTCGTCAACGTTCGGGCAGGTCTCGGAAGCGCCCGAGAGTTGACGAAGACTGCCAGACGATAAATTGAAGACTGCCAGACGATAAATTTAAGAAGAGTTTAAAATAACAAAATTTAGACGATATGTTTAGAGCAGCGTCTGAGAAACACCTGTGCATTTAAAACATATTCTTGCTTGTATCGAACTCAGAATGGCAATGCAACCGGCGACGCTAAAATAGCTGCCTCCGCTAATTGCAGTAATTGCACGACCAGCTAATAAAAAAGATCGATTTGTTGCACTCGGAGAGAAAATACCCCCCCCCCCCCCAACCATACCTTGAGGTCACATGATAGTACCGCTTTTTAATCAATCAATACACTGGATCTTTGTTGAGTCTGTGCAGCTAATACAACGAGTTTTCAACCGTCGATGAGACTCGACAGACGTTTACCTCAATCAATTTTTCCCGCAGCCATTCTGCCTGCTGATCTGAAATGACGATCATCGTATCTTATCCACGAGAAACTCCTCGTGTTACAAAAAGAGGAGAAGTTTATATTATGTACTACTCTTTTTTTCGGAAGGTATGGGTCTTCTTCTTCTCAAGAGTCTTTGGATCAAGATATTCTATGGGTTTCACTCGGATGTACTAGTACGCTAATTACGAAAGAGCTGACGACAATCCTAACTATCAATTTCGTATGGAATGTCTAATGTGTATTGTCATTGTTTTTACTTATTGTACTTGGCACTGACGATAGCCAAACCGAGGAGTTTTTAAATGTGTTTTTTAACGTATTTTTGAAACGTATCTTTATGTCTTTTAAAACGTACTTTAAAACGTACGTCTGTAAATATTTTGAAATACTTTAAAATTCTTGAAAACGATATCCTTCGTACGCCATAACGGACTTGATGTTCTAATTCTTGGAACAATAGTAATGTTTTAATTCATTAAATGTTTATATATATATATATATATATATATATATATATATATATATATATATATATATATATATATATATATATATATATATATATATATATATATTTGGTCTAATCATAAATAATTTTTGTTTTACTTTCGTTAATTCGATGAATAATATAACCCAAATTTACAAATTTTAATCAATTGCATATCCGTCATTGTTTTCAATGATCTTTTTCCATTAACGAATTAACTTTTTAATGCCATCCAAATAAAATAAAGACTATTTTGCTTTAAAAATATTTGGATGTACTGTTTCACCTATTTTTCTTCAGTAAATTGACTGCTTTGAAGTGCATTATATAAAAACATAAAGAGGTAGAAAATCAGTCTGGGCGTTGTCAGAGAAATATGGTGGACGGGTTAGAACAAACCAGCCTAGTTGCAAATTATTTTTTTTGCGTCACTTTTACAGCGTATGGTGTTACGGTGTCTTGGAGGAGGACAACCGTTTATTTTATTGACAAGTGGTGGGCGTTTTTTACTTAGATTTTCGTCCACACGCTGTAATTGCTCAACATACAAGTTTGTATTTAGTATTTGATTGCAGCCTAACACTAATTATGGATAATACCACGAATATCCAATCAAAATGTACAGTAAAATCTTTCTTCCATAATATTAGGTTTTGGGGTGGTTTGTCGAGATTAACCCAATACATTATATATTGTCACAGAAAACCAATTTTTCATCACCTGTTAGGACACGATCAAGAAAGGGCTTATTTCGCTGCATGGAGAGATGACTTGGAACAGTTTAAAAACGTTCTCTTGTTGTCTTACTGACTTCTCGTGGCCGTTTCCCGGGTATCTTTTGAAATTCTCTTTTTCTCTCTAGCTTTTTTGTTCATTTGCTTTTTTTACCTGATGATAATTCGACGAAGAATCGAAAACGTTCGTGATACATATGGAGCATACATTAACATTACACATTATTTTTTTAACAATATATACATGAAGTGATGGTATATATATTTATATATATACATACATATACATACATATATATATATATATATATATATATATATATATATATATATATATATATATATATATATATTTAAAGGGACATCTCTTCAACTAATAAACAGATCAATATACATTTTGGAATATATATTCTAGGCAAACTTTACCATTTTAGGGAGTGCGCCCATCCTAACTTGCCCTGCCCCAAAAACCTTTAAAATAAGTAAGATACCAAAAATTTAATAGATAAAAGAATTGCTCAACGTCAAATTTAGAGTTATGTTAAGTCATATATTTTAAAAACAGATTGGTGTATGCGTGTGAGCGTCAATACTATGTATGTGCTGGTTAAAATCCTCAACTTTTGAACTCATCGTTATGGATATCTATTCTAGGTAACAAAGTTGGTAAAGTGGTCACATTATAATTTTTTGTAAACTTTACCATTTAGAGGAGTTCCACCGAAACCGTACGATACCCCCAAAGAAAGAAAACAAATTAAACTTCAAACTAATGCTATATTTATTGCTTATACACGTCCTAGGATTGATATTTTCTTTATTATATTATAAATGACTTATATTAGTTGTGACGGCATTGTTCGGGAGTCTTTTAAAACCTATTTATGCTTTGATTATTTTTTTTAACTATACTAGTTTTTTTTACAAAATTATTTCTTTTGATATTATTACGATATCGTTCAGTCATCAATTTATTAATTGAACCAAATTGTTGCAAAACTATAACTGATTTTATTCATGAAATTTAAATTTCGGAGCGTCATGAAGTAATTCATTCATTTTTTCAACTATTAACAAAATATTAAAATGACTGATTTGTTTAGGAAATAAACAGAATGCATTGTGGTGGATGCTATTACGTAATGAAATGATTTCATGTGTAAGTCACGTAGAGTCGAGAAACACACATACACATACGAGAAGTGGTCACACATATATGAATGTAGAAACAACTTATTTGTATACATAAAATTATATACGATAACACATGTCTCTTGTCAAATGTTCCATTTTGTTTATACATACATCGGTCCGTCAACTCAAATGTGTGGCCATGTGCCTTAGCATAAGTGTACGTGACGCTGTAGCACATTAAATTACAATTCCTTCTGTCTTTTCTTTCAATTCCGACACCACATCTTTTCTGTAAACTGTTTCCCGCTCTCTCCTCCTCCCCTTCCCCTCTCTCTCTCTCCATCGTGTATTGTACGCGCACAGATACGTACACGCATACTCAGAGAGAGAGAGAGAGAGAGAGAGGGAAAGAAAGAAAGAGAGATAAGGAGAGAGAGAGAGAGAGAGAGAAAGAAAGAGGGATATATATATATATATATATATATACACAGAGAGAGAGAGAGAGAGAGAGAGAGAGAGAGAGAGAGAGAGAGAGAGAGAGAGAGAGAGAGAGATGACGTCAGTCGAGGGTGAAAGGTCAGAATGACGATCCATGTTTCCTTCCTCCAAGAACACAAGAAAGCATTGTTGCTCTGTTTTCTGTCGGCTCGGGTCGGTGTCGGGTGCCATTTCCTTTCGGTTTGACTTTTCTCACAAATGTCTCAACGTTTTATCGGATTGAAAATCGTCACGTGCTGGCAAGAGAAGATATCAGCAATAAATTCAACAACAAAGATGTCGATTTTACTCTCCTATTTCTGCCCTTCTCATTTTCCTTCTTTCTCCTGACGCCCTGTTCTAGCTTCCTTTTCTTTCGTTGATGATTTTTCCTTTGTCCTTCTCTTCTTCCCTTTCTGGCCTTCGTTCCTTTTCCTGTGTTCGCTCCTTTCTGCATTTTTGCTGTCTATTGTTCCTTCCTACCTCGATTTCTGGTCTTCCGTGCGTTCCTTACTTTCTGTTGTGCCTCCATTTTCGGTGTCATTTAATTCCTTCCATTCTTTCTTTCTTTATTTTCCCTTCTTTTCTTCCAACTTATTTCCTTTCTGGTGTTCGTTAATTTTACTTTTTTATTCTTTTCTGTTATCATTTTTTATATTTCCTGTTCCTTTTTTTGCATTTTTCCGCCATTTTCTGCTTTTGTTCATTTTTGCTTTTATCCTTTCTGTCACTATTTTCTCGTTTTCTTTCTTTCTTTCTTTTTTTCTTTTCTTTCTTTCTTTTCGTTCTTTCTTTTCTTTCTTTCTTTTCTTTCTTTCTTTTCTTTTTTTCATTCTTTTCCTGCTCCCACCCTTCACTCAATTTCTGCTGTTTATTACTTCGCATACTTATTTTATTCAATCTTCAATCATTGTCTGAGATTTGTTGCACTACCATGGCTTGAGATTACACAAACCAATGCCTAACCAAAAATGTTTAAACGGGTAGATAATACGTGGGGCTCATTTTGTTTCTTGAACGCAGGCGAGAAACTGTTAGCCACTATGGGATCTTATTACGAAAACTTTTAAAACTTATATATCTCTCTTTATATATATATATATATATATATATATATATATATATATATATATATATATATATATATATGTGTGCGTGTGTGTATGTATGTATTTGTAAACTAATGAAACTATCTATGAATTATAGAATATATATTTTAGACAACACGGTGAGAGGTGTAGACACATATTTTTGTAAACTTTATCATTTTAGGGGGCGTGACTTCCAAACTCGCATCCAATCTAAATCCAAACTTGCCCTCCCCCTTCTTTTAAACAAGCGAGATAAAAAAATTAACAGAGAAAATATTTTTTCTACATGAAATTTTGAATCGTATTGTGAGCGTTAACAAAGGTAAACTCCTAAACTAATGAACTTATTATAAATTATAAATTCTAGACAACATAGTAAGAAAAGTGGGACGTCATTTTTTCTTGTAAACTTGACCATTAAGGGGTGTTCCACCGAAAACGCAACCTACTCCCTCATAAAAGGAACATTCAAATAAAAAACTAATACTATACATTCTGCTGATTCTTCTAGTATATATATATATATATATATATATATATATATATATATATATATATATATATATATTAAAAATATGAAACAACTACACAGGTATGCATTTCGATAATTACATATTAAATCATTTTTATCTACTATTAATCGAATATATATTAAAATTTAAAAAATGCAACAGTGGAAAATACGTCCTATTAAAAATAGTTTCATTACAACATTAAATCCACGACTATGCGTTTCGATTTCTTCATGAACAAGACAGCCATTTTAACCTTTTGTTGATAGTTAAAACTAATTCACTTCTTGTCTCTTTGAAATTGAAAAGAATCTAGAAGTCTTTAAACTGTCGAATAATGAGTCATTTCTGGCTTTAAATTGTTAGAAAAGCTTTTGAAGCTATTTACATCTAATAAGTTTATCCATTGAGATTAAAAACAACATTACAATCATAGTTTTATAATAATTTGATTCACTCGATTATTTAATGGCAAAACGATACAGTAATAATTAAATTTAACTTTCAAATACATGTTAAAAATTATTTGATACAAAACAAAACTACAGAGTTTAAAAAGGGAAGGTATTCATGGAATTTAAAGATGGCTGATCGATTTTATTGGCAAATCGATTCTATGTTTTAAATTCATTCATTGGATTTTTTCTAAAAATATAAATGTTGTCCCAGAAGAAATTAATTAAAAAAAATAGAAAATGGGGGAAAGACAATGAGTGAAACAAAAAGGACAGTGAAAATAGCCCCGAGCAACGCCAAATAGGTACAACTAATAATAAATTATCTGCATTTACAATTCATTGATAGGTCATGTTGCTGTCTATGTCCGTGAATACTGTTGGAGCATGAGTGGAAGGTCAATATCTTTGAAATTAAATGTTTAAGAACTATCCTGGGAATAACTTTGCGAGATAGACTTAGAAATGAAGACACAAAAAAGTATTACATCTATGACAACGTTATCCGAAAAACTATATTAACGTCGTTTGGACATGTTTCCAGACTCTAGCTTTGTAAAAAACTCATATCAAGAAGATTTAAATTCAAAAAGGATGACCCCATAGAGTTGGACCGACCAGATAAGGGTTGAGACTGGTATGCCGCTCCTGACAGCTGAATGACTGGCCCAAGGCCATGATAAATAGCGGAATTTTGTTTTCAAGCGTGTGGCGAAGCTCTTTGTAGTATGAAAATAAGTCACGGCAAAGTTAATGTATAGAAACTATTGAAATATATACTACAGTATTTTATTTTGGATTCATATATGGATCGAAGCCTATGTAAGTATCGACCTATTGGCATGTATTTGGTTGAATATCAATTCGTGTTCGGCGTCGTGTGTGTGTGTGTGTGTATGTGTACAGGTCACCATGCATATCTATGTCCCCAGCAGCTCGTCTTTCCGCCGTTTCTGCTATTGAGGAACATGAATCTATTCGAGATGGTCGTGTAGATCGGTAGAGGGTAGCGAAGAGCACAGGGGAAAACCAATCGATCCGAATGTTCAATATCGCAACTTGTAGGGTTCGACTACGTGGACGGATTAACCGTGCCAATGGCGAAGTCACGTTCACGAATCAGGGGAGGCTGAACATTCACTGAACGTCTCGAAAGCTATATAACCCATGTACATGACGTTTCATTTTGTGTATCGAACAGAAACGTGTCATTTTTACCAGTTGCGTAGTGTGGATATAGTTATCTCTAACGAACAGACCAGGAGTCTAACAAACACGCTGCCAGCTGGCCACATTTGACCCTCCGGCTCTATTTCTCAGGACAATTGGAGATCTTTTTTGTGACAAATAGTTTCCCTAAGTTTTAATAAGTTTAACACATTCGTTTCTCGCTCCGTCTATACTTTCGTATTAGCAATATTAACCGACCTCAAAAGTTCAAATAGGCAGGCAATTATAGTTGAAATCAACAAAGTCTATTCTAGTTTTTCTCCAGAGAAGAGAAGAAAACTCTACGATCACACTACCCCAAATCTGTTTATGTCATGAAAAGTAATTGCCCTTTTACCAGTTGAGCTCTCTGGGCGTCCTCGTCGTTAAAAACTGGTCTTCTGACCCGATGCATCAAGAAATTACCTTTTTTGTGTTCCTAAGTTTGAGAAATATTAATAAAATCCGGGATTGTGGATCATTTTTTGATAATTTCTGGAGAATCCTTCCCTTCTCAAAAAAGAAAAATGTTAATCCGTCTCATGGACAGAAAACATTCAAGATGGTTGCCACTCTGAAATCAGGACCGCAGACAGATAACATGATCGTACACAGCGGCAATTCAATAATTAAAAAACAAACAATTTTGAAACAATGTTTATGAAATGAAAAAGATATTCAAGTACACGTATAATATTATTTCTGTTAAATAAGTATTCTTTGTTTATTTAATTGTTAGTTTAATTATTTAATTTGTTACTTCTTTATCTCTATGTATTTCTTAATTTTTGTTTTTTATTTTTATATTATAAATTTTTGGATTGGAAATGGCTGGAATATATTCTATTTATTTATTTAGTTTTAACAGAGAGTATACACTAGTATACACACACACATATATATATATATTATATATATATACTTAAAATCTCGTTGAATACATAATATAAATATACATATAAAGTTCTTTGAAATATATTAACAGAAGATATTTTGCCATTGACCCATTGATTTCTACAACAAAGTTATTCTTTTAGTATTTATTCGAAATAATTTAGAGCGGATTCTTCCATCTTAATGAGAAGTTTTATCTGTTTTTTCAGCGGTCTGTTACGACAAGTTTGTAATAGCATTTTATTTGGTCTGTTACGACGTATTTTATTTGGTCTGTTACGACCAGTTTGTAATAGCATTTTATTTGGTTCGTTACGACCAGTTTGTAATAGCATTTTATTTGGTTTGTTAAGACGTATTTTGTAATAGCATTGTATTTAGTCTGTTATGACCAGTTTGTAATAGCATTTTATTTGATCTGTTACGACCAGTTTTTAATAGCATCTTATTTTGTCTGTAACGACCAATTTGTAATAGCATTTTATTTGTTCTGTCACGCTGAAATTTGAAATAGCATTTTCATTGCAAAACGCGCAAATTGAATCAACGCATTCTACGAATAATGTTTTCCTCATTTTAGAAGTCTGAACATCTGTTGCTGAGACTTCATTTTTGTTCGTGCGAGTGTGCCTGTGTGTGTTTGAAGGTGATGAATCTCGCAATGATTGGACAAAGAGAAGCTTCTGTCGACAGAAAGCAACTATTCCTTACTTGAATGTCAGAAGAAAAAAAATCGATCGGTTTGTAAACAAATCGATCGACATTGAAGCCCCGGGGTTTATTTGAAGAAGAATTCGACTACAGACTTTGGTTTCTACAGTCAAGTTTCATCAGAGATTTTGACGTTAACGTGCCGACGTTATTCTCGGCTTTCACCTTCTTAGTGAACTGAAATATACGGACACCTACAGAAAGTTGTTGTGGCTTTGTAAAGAGACCGAAATGAAAACACTAACTCGGGGTTTAGAAAAACATGTATATTGTAGAAAATATTATACAACGGAGAAACAAGGGTGGTGGTAAGTTCGTCTTGACTACCAGTATAGACTGGGTTGATTCAGGTATTTAATTCCTTCCCACCGCAGCTATATGTGACACAAGGTCGAAAGGTGGGGGAAAAGTCACGCCAGCGCCCCTAAAGGAGGAGCACTCTGGCCTAGCAAAAATAGCCTGGGCAGCCCCGTCAGCATTCCCCGGTCAGGACGCCCCAGGCAGTAAGCGATAAACTTACTCCACCCCAAGGAAGAGGGGAGGCAAGGTCTGGGAGGGTGCACTTCTTAGGATAACCCAGGACAGTATACCTCAGTCCGACAGATAAAAGGCCATCGAAATTGCCCAGTTCGTACCGAAATGATTGTCGAGAACGAATCGTCGACTGGTATTACCTTACCCCATCCCGAAGTCCTCAATCAACCTAAGTAAATGAAAGACTGAACGGGCTGGGGTTGATTCATGGATTTAATTGCTTCCCACTGATAGTGGTTCTTACTCCCCACTATCAATGGCCACCATAAAAACTCGACTCAGTTGACAGGCCTTATATGTATTACGACTCACAAGTCCTATTGTATATGTTGATTTCGGAAGGCCTTATTCACGAAGAGTATCACGAAGAAGCGTTGTAGGAATTTTGGGGTTTGAAAAAAATAAATCATTGTTGAATCTTAGAGTTAAGAAGGTTCGTAATAGTGGCTACTTTCGGTTTTAGACGGACGCGAGTTTTGTGGTTCTTAAGAAATATCGATATATGAGAAGGAACGAGTGAGAAATTAATGCAAATAAAGAGAGAGGTTATGAATAATGAGAAGGGGAAATTAAGTGAGAGAAAGAGAAAGAAAGGAAGAAAGAAAAAACAGAAATAGAGAGGAGGAACAGGAAAAGAAAAGAAAGGGGTTAAGGGAAGATAGAGAAAGGGAGGGGAGATATGAATAATAAAAGATGGGAATAAACAAAGACAGAGAGAGAGAGAGTAAAAGGCAGGGAAAGAGAGAGAGAGAGAGAGAAAGGTAGGGTGTATATGAATAATGAGACAAGAGAATAAATGGACGAAGAAGAAAGAGAGATGAGAAAGAGAGAGAGAGAGAGAGAGAGAGACAGGGAGAGAGAGAGAGAAGCAGATAGAGAAAGGCGGAGTGTATGAATAATGAGAGAAGAGATAAAAGAGAGGGAGAAAGAAAGAGATGAGAACAGAGAGAGAGAGAGAGAGAGAGAGAGAGAATGAGAGAGAGAGAGAGAGAGAGAGAGCGATAGACAGGGCAAGAAAGAGGGAGAGGGTTGGAAGAAAGGAAAGAAAACGATAAGGAGTAAACATAACTCAGTAAAGCTTAGTAGAAAATTATACACACACACACACACACACACTCACGCACGCGCGTACACACACACACGCACCCCCCCCACACACACGCGCGTGTATACACACGTAAATATCTGAATATTTTACAAATTCATAACATGTGCTACATGATGGCTTCTAAATTTAGTAGATGTGTAATTAAATATTTAATTGGATGACGTTTAAGTCGCTGATTTCCATGTAGATAATTACTCAGCGATGGTTGGCTTACTTGATTGGATAAATGGTAAATATAAAAATGTCTGCCGAGGGTAATTTGATCGAGTCTTTTTAATGTTTGTTCAAATAAACCAGTAACCTTCTCGGAGGAAGGCCGAAAGAGATATGCGATGGAAACACTGAAATTGCTTACTTATTTATAGTAACAAAACCTGCGAGAACAACTTTTTAATTAATTAATTAATTAATTTCCGCCATACGTTATTATTAAAGATTATTTTTTTAAATTTTCGTTTGCAGATATATCGCGTAATATGGGTGCCTATTTTGCTATATTTGTCTTAAATATATTAAGTAGAACTGTTAATATATATATATATATATATATATATATATATATATATATATATATATATATATATATATATGTGTGTGTGTGTGTGTGTGTGTGTGTGTATGTGTGTGTGTGTGTGTGAGTGTGTGTGTTAATCCATTTTAACGATTGATCCAAGAGCAAAATCAAGATGTTCCGAAGTTATATAGTCATAGTGATTTCAGATTCCCAGAAACGTATAGACAATCCTCGGCGATTTAGTAGTTTTACAGCCAAAATGGCGGACAATGAATCAGCTGCTTTTTCTGATTTTTTTCCGCAGTAAGTAAACCCAAATGAATTGTTTTGAACTAATTCCAAATTTACCTTAAATTATTTTAAAAGAAATACAGCTGGGAAATTAGTCTCAAACAATTTATTTGGTTTTATTATTTATTTGTGAAGTTAGAAAATAAGCAGAAAAATAGCAACCGCTATTTTGGCTGCGAAACGACTAAATCGCCAAATCTTCATTGTTATCGGCTGAAAAGATTAACTATATATATATATATATATATATATATATATATATATATATATAAAAAGAGAGAGAGAGAGAGAGAGAGAGAGAGAGGGGTGAAAGAAGAGAAATAAAAAAAGGTTTAGAATGGAAAGACAAACATTCAATTCTCAACCATTTTTCACTGGACACTTTTTGTATTTTTGACATTCTTCTTACGCACTTACATTTACATGTTTTTTTATTTTTCTTCTTTCATTTATGTATATAGATATGATTTAAATTTTAAAAGTATATGTTCTACTTATAGTTTCATACCTTATATATATATATATATATATATATATATATATATATATATATATATATACATATATAGTAAATATCCATCTATCTATCTATCTATCTATATATATATATATATATATATATATATATATATATATATATATATATATATATAGTAAATCTCTGTCTCTGTCTCTGTCTCTGTCTCTGTCTCTCTCTCTCTCTCTATATATATATAGTAAATATCCATCTATCTATCTATCTATCTATCTATCTATCTATCTATCTATCTGTCTATCTATCTATCTATATATAGTAAATCTCTCTCTCTCTCTCTCTCTCTCTATATATATATATATATAGTAAATATCAACCATATATGTTACAGTTTAACCAAGCTCATCAGTGCAGCAGCATTTTGAACTACAGATTAATGTCACTGAGACAGCTATACGACAGAGAAAGGAAATATTCCTATTATTCATTTAACGAACATTGTAAGCCCCCAGAGAGTGTTCGTCCTACTAAAGGGGAGGCAACTTTGCAATATTGTTTTTAGATAGAAGCATTTCATATTTCCCTTACAAGGTGCTCTTCTTTGAAGGGAGCTTTAAATAGATATTTATATATTGGACCTATGATGAATCTGGGTGAATTGTAAAATCCAGAGTCACATGGGTTTGTGCAGTTTCCTCAAAAGATGGAACTATTGGAATATACAAATAAATAAATATTTGAAACAGATGGAGATCGTTGTAATTATTAATAATTTAGACCAAAATAAAGTTATACAACGCGTGTGTTTTGCGATCTTAGCTTCATGCCTAGGCCAGATTTACCCAAAATATATAAGAATATATATTTTCAGTAAGTGTATTGGGTAAATTACCCAAAATATATAAGGAGGTTGGAAAAGTTTCGCCACAGTGTTTGCAGGGATATACTGGATATACGTTGGGAAATGTATATATGACACTGAAGCTTTTGAAAAGGACCATCGTACTAGTGCTTGTTTAGTATATTTAAGAGTTATCTCTCTTGGATCAGATCAAAGTTATCTCTCCTTGCCAGAATGAGAATTTTAAGTACGAGGATTAGTCTCTTTCTGGCTCCGGTTTGAATTAGATGGATGTGTTTCACTTAGCTCCACATTATTACTTGGTATTTACGCCCTTGACGCCATGTCGTCAGATCTCGATTTTAAGACGTTTCTTTTTTCTACTGGCGACACCATGCTCTACTCTCGTCATGTGGGCAAAACGGACGCCCACATATCCGAAGCAATGGCTGAATCTTTATAAAATGACCCCAGGTTGTAGTGGAATGGGGGTCATAAATTGATAGTAACTGTTAATGCTGTAAAGTCAAAGCTCTTTTCCTTCAATAACTACAAGAAACATCTTCAACCAGGATTGCCATGGCAAATAACACCCTACCTGAAAGTCCAACATTCAAACTCCTCGACCTAACATTCACAGGTAACATATATTGGAACAAACACATTGAAGACATTGCCAAAGCTGCTGCAAAGAAAGTAGGCTCCTTCTACCGTACTAGTAAACTCCTCACACCTGACATTATCCTGTATCTTTACAAAGCCACTATCCGCCCATGCATGGAGTATTGTTGCCACATCTGGGCTGGTGCATCATCCACTAGTCTCTCCCTTTTAAACAAGGTCCAAAAAAGAGTCGCCAACCTAATAGGTCCCTCACTATCGCCGAAATGTTGCATCATTGTGCCTGTTTTACAAGTACTTTAATGGAATATGCTCCGATGAACTTGCTGCTCTAGTTCCCCCTCAACGTAAATTCACTAGAACAACCTGACAATCATGCACTGTGGAGGTCCCCAGATGCCGAAGAGCTTTCTACTCCAATATCTTCTTTCCTCGTGCTGTCGTCCTCTTGAACTCCCTCCCTGCTCCCTGTTTCCCAGACTGTACTGACATACTTGTATTATAATAAATACATTAAGTGAATATTAATTATAAAAGAGCATCTTAAGAAAATCAAAATTATGATGTAATTAAATAAATGACGTAACCAAAGAAGAAAAGAGGAGTAGTAGTAGCTGTTTATTAGAAAGGGAGCAAGAAAATGACGTAAATAAATGACTTAAATAAAGAAGAAGAAAAAAAACACTCATTTAGTAACAGTAGTAGCAACGATTCAGGACACTAAATGTCTAGACAAAGGTGTACTCTTATAGGGAACGCACCATGTTTCCGTGACTTCGCGTCGTCGACGTTCGGGCAGGTCTCGGAAGCCCTCGAGAGTTGACGAGGCGAAAACGAGGCGGAAACGAGACGGAAACTGTCAAACGCTAAATTGGAGACTGGCAGACTATAATAACTGTTTTTAAGCAATTTTGTTTTTGAACGAACGAACTGTTTTAAAACAAATGGTTTATTTTTTCAATCATTCTTCTATGTTTTCTTTCCTTATGACAGTTTCTGGGCTAAGGTTGGGGTTAGGGTTAGGGTTGCAGTTGTCCCCAAAATTTATTGTGTACTGGTTCTGTTTCGGGCAGAACTCAATTAGTCCTTAGGGAGATTCAACAAGCTGACAGCGATGATAGAAATTCATTTTTGTTATTGAACGCGATTAATTTCTTCTAAAAGTTATCGGCTGCTTGTTGTAGCCTGATTGTCTAATGCCTGCTGCAACCTGATTGATTAATAATTTCGTCAACTTTCGGGCGCTTCCGAGACCTGTCCGAACGTTGAAGACGCAAAGTCACGGAAACAGGGTGCGTTCCCTTTAATAGTACCCACTAATTTAGGATTTACCAACGTTGTCCAAACGGATGATCGGATAGTTTCTTATTTAATTTAAAGTAATATAAATATATATTCTACAATATAGAAAAAAAAAGTTAATATGAGTTTGAGTCATTCACGAGCAACGCATAAGTTGTTCGCTAGCAAGTCGATAAAATAATAAAATAAAAAATATTTAATTTAATTAACTGTGGGCTCATCTCGTGAAACAACAACAACGACAACAAAAAAAAAATGCAAAAATGTGACGTACCGTATTTTCTTTGGTTGATCAAGTGAGTGAAAGGAAGACACGTGGTAGGGGTTGGTAAAACCCAAACATTTCGATTCGACCAGATTTCAAACCTTCTTGAAATAATCATGCGTTTTTCTCGGCCAGTTGACTAGGAATATCCTGTGAATAGAGAGAAAGAGAAAATATAATAAACGAATTGAAAACACTTCAGCCAATAGCGAACATTTCTGTGGGCACAAATTACTTGTATTTTGTAGGTGTCAAAAATGGCGCCTCTTAAAATAACTTTGTTAAAGGAAATAATTTGCTGTACT
Organism: Sepiola atlantica; assembly: GCA_963556195.1. NCBI lineage: Eukaryota > Metazoa > Mollusca > Cephalopoda > Sepiida > Sepiolidae > Sepiola > Sepiola atlantica. The sequence goes on along the minus strand of OY744531.1, from coordinate 110,821,006 downwards.
GATCGTTAAATTGGCTGGATGGAAAATATAAACATGATATACATAAAAAAGGTATTCTTTGTTACCAGTAGTTAGGCCGTTTAAAACCCCAAGATTTGAACGGCCTCCAGCTTCCATATGCGTAAACTTCCACCGTGTGATTTTACGCAGTGATATTTTGTGAGTAGACATTTTTATGACCCAACCTAGTTCTGCGTGACGTCAAACAGATAGAGTTTTCGTTTTTTTATTCAATTCATGCATTCACTTTCATTTCATACATTTTATTTATTTTATACATTCACATTTATTTAATACATTTACATTTATTTTATACATTCACATTTATTTAATACATTTACATTTATTTTATACATTTATATTTAGTTTATACATTTATATTTAGTTTATACATTTACATTTATTTTATACATTCACATTTATTTAATACATTCGCATTTATTTTATACATTCACATTTATTTTATACATTTACATTTATTTTATACAGGAATTCTGTAAATATGCCGATAAACTAACGAGAAGAGTAACTCAATCAAAGGATGAGAAATCCCCCTAGACTCAGGTCATTTTTATTTTTGTTCAAACCCCTACATTAAAAACAACCGAGCTTGCTTTGCCCTTGTGGGGACGATATTAAATAGGGCACCACTGTCTAAAGTTCTTAGTTAATGCTATTATGTCAAGAACATTACAAAACATTTATTAAATTTGCGCGTTTAGCGATCAATGAAAATGATATTTCATATTTAAGAGTGACAAACTGACGTAATGACTAGATGATCATTCTTCTAAAAATGCTAATTCAAACCCAAGCTTGACAGACCGACGAAATAGAACTTACACAACTGCAGTGATAGGCTGAGAAAGTTTTAACTTATGATCAAAATATGCCTCAATTCAGAAAATCAGTATTATCTATATACAGTAAAAGTCCTACGCTATAAACTTTTGATCTGTTCATAGCGTAGTATTGGCCATAGCGTAGGATAAATTAGATGACCTGGAAATGTTTTTCTTCATTAAAAGATATAGAAAATGTGTATAGGTTTGGCCAATATTTTATGAGGATGATTAAAGAAACTATATGTAAACAAATGGATTTATTAGGAACATGACTATTGATCAACGCAATGCCTAAATATTTAAAAATAAATGTTGATAGATACTGCATGCATATCACTGCACTAAAATTATTGAATATCCTCAGTATTTTTAAAATCATTTCCGTTTAATGAGTCTTTTATGTTTTGTCGACATTTGGATATTTTGTTAAGTTCCATTTTCTTTATGAACATTTTCTTTGTAGAGCAAGAACCATTTCTATATCGTAGTTAAGAATGTTATGAGCGATTCTGTATTTCTTTCTAAAAAATATGTGCGTTCGTTAGTATATCGACAAAAAATCTTTAAATATGTTAATTTATAGAAATATATCAATTAACTTTATAATTTGCTTTTTTTAATTGCTAAGCCTTTTTCATAGCGTAGGAAGTTCATAGCCTATGGAATTCATAACAGCGTAGGAGTTTTAGTGTATCTCAAAAATGATTAGACAACTTCACGCGTACTGTGTAATTTTTTGAATAACAATATTAAGCAATAATGTTGAAACACATTTGTTTAATATAAAACCGCGGCTCTTAGCCTCTTATTATTTATACATTTAAGAGTTAAAAAGAACAAATTCGAACGTATTTATGCTATTCAAATTTCAACATTTCGTACGACGTCCAGTCGATTAAAAAATATTATGTTGGTAAAAAATTAACAACATAGTTTTAAAAAACCCCGAAATCGAAATGAAATTAAATATACTTCCAGGCAATGCCGAGTAGAGACATATAGGAAAGCACGAATCTGAAAAAGATCCTGACTCTATAACCGGGCGGTTTGCCTCGAGGTTTTTCTTCTATACCGAAAGCTAATTTGATGAAAACAAAAGCTTTCAAGATTATTTCAGCAAATCTGCCGTTCGCAATAAATATATTGCATCGTCGTCGAGAAACGAATACATCCCCTGCAAGAAGATTGCATAGCGCCAATTAAGACTTCCACGATTACACACGCATATGTGATTTCTGCTAATGACTTTTCCATCCAAAGATCAGTGTGGATCTTTGATGAGTGTGACTTGTAACATTCTTGGATCATTGAACTTTTCAATTCCCGTGGAGAGTCTTGTAACGACATACCAGATTCTGTGAGCGAGTAACCCCTTTTCTTCCGTGATTTGTTTGTGAAACTATTTTGTTCATAGGTTTTACTCGCCATTAGTTAACGTTACACATTATCTCTTTCTCTTAAAATAGTACTTTGTTTTTCTTGCTGTTTGTTTTATAAATGTTAATCCCTTCTCCTGTTATTTGATAAATAAATATTGTTTGAACCATAACTTGATGTTGGAGTCGTCTTTTACCTGCTCGTCATTCTTCCTTGTTTTCTATGTGATGTCTTGAATTGGAGAATCCCCTCCCCCTGTATTTTGTTTATAATATTGGGACATAGAGACCTACAAGCTACTTCCGGACACTTTAAACATTTTTTTATATTTATCATTGTCCTGACGAAGTCTGTATGTGACAAGATTAGGGGCCTCCAATTCAGTTAAAAACTCCATAGAGAGACAGATCAGGTACATGATGACAGATACATTTTTAAGTTCTCCTACATTCGAGGGACTAAATAGGTTAAGGAAAGATGACATAATTGAGATAAGAACAACGTTGGGGTTAGAAATCAAACGGTCCACGAGAAAACCTCAGTTAATAAGAATAATAGCAGAGCACATGGTCGACAACTATATCTTCGAAGGAGATGTGTTGGACGACCTTGTGTCAGACTCGTCTGGACTTTCATAGGCCCAAATAGAGCTTGAGAAGGCTAAGATTGCAGTGAGCTCGCGTGAAAGGGTAGAAATGGGAAAAAGGTACGGTAGAAATGGAAATGGAAAAAGCTTGGGTAGAAATGGAAAGAGCTACGATAGAAGCCGGGGAAATGATAAAGTTAGAGAAAGCTAGAATAGAACAACAAACCAGACTCCAAATTAGAAGATAGGCGAATATTGCGCGATGAAAGGCGAAACGAGTTCGACCTTGCTAAGCAGTTCAGACTCGTGCCAGCATTGAACGAGGACTATGTGGACAAGTACTTCCACCACTTTGAGAAGATCGCCTCAAGCCTGAAATGGGTACTCGATAACTGGACTTTACCGCTACAAACAGTGTTAACAGGTAAAACCAGAGAAATATATGCGTCTCTATCAGTCTGCAATCCTAAAAAGCAACAAAATGGTACCAAAGTCATACAGGCAGCAACTCCGGGGACATAAGAACGATGACATCGAATTCTTTCGTCACCAAGAGATGTATTTCGACAGGTGGTGTACAGCCAAAAGCGTGGAGGCAGTTGATGCTGATGGAGGAGTTCCAGCGACGCGTCCACCATGACCTCAAAGTCTATCTAAACGAGAGACAAGTAGACACCGATGGCTGTGCGTGACAATATATATATATATATATATATATATATATATATATATATATATATATATATATATATATGTGTATTTATATATATACGTGCGTGTTTTAGTAGCAGTAGTAGTAGTAGCAGTAGTAGCAGTAGTAGTAGTAGTATGAAAATATATCCTGATGATTTCCGTGTAGCTGATTTGCCATAAATATACTTTCGTTCTACTACTAAGGCATACTCACGTATTAAGCGTACGTAAAATTTATATACGCAATATATTATATTACCTTATAATATTATGTGTATACACATGAAATAATATGTATATATGTGTGTTTATGTATAAAACAATTAATGTAAAAGTATATATAAGTATTTACTCTCGGGGATGGTGGCAAAATATTTTTGTACTTGTGTGATGTTTTCTTCAGACAAATCATCCTGAGGAAGTCTTACAATAAAGTCGAAATGTTGATCAGTACATAAATAATATTTTTTGGTTTTCCTTTTTCAATTTCTATTTAGGCCATGTTCGGGGAAGTTAAAAATAGACTGACACGTAGCTATAAGGCATATTTCGACAACTTTTGTTGAATTTCTGATTAGTTTTATATATGTGACTCCCTTCGCATAAATAGAACTTAATTCCTTCCTTGACGTGGTAATGCCGCGTAGCCGATGGGGTATGGCGCTTGCTTGCGGAGTCTAGGTTGATTCTGTAGCTTGGTTCGAGCCTTGCAACCGTCATGGATTATCACACGGATGAGAGTAAAAGCTTGAAACTTTGTATGTAGGTAAAAATAATTTAATATTTTGTTCGGGAAGTTTAAAATAGACTGAGACGTAGGCATATTCCGACAACGTTCGTTGAATACTGTAGTCAGTCTTTCTATATGTGCATCCCTTCGCATAAATAAATTCCCTTCTGGTTATGGCGCTTGCTTGCGAAGTCTAGGTTGATTAAGGGTTCGAACCTTGCGACCATCTGGGATTATCACTCCCTACATTGATGAGAGCGAAAGCTTGAAACGCTGGTGTATATAGGTAAAAATAATATTATTCACTTAAAATTATTATATATATATATATATATATATATATATATATATATATATATATATATATATATATATGTGCTAGCTGGAAGATCCCTCTCACAATATGTTTAAAATATTATGGAGTCCGACATTCGTAAAAAAACATATTTTATAAAGAGAACTGTGTGCAAATAGAACTGACACGAGCGAAGTGATGGATTTTCGAAAAGTGTGAATTAGAGGTTTTTTTAAATTAGCCAAACGTATTGAAAATCAACATAATTTCATGTAATTTAATTACGATTTGAATATCATTAAAATCAGAAACAAAACATTTTCCTTAGGAGTCGGGATCTCATCATTTATCGATAAGTAAAAAAGAACCCCTTACAGCAATCTGCGTATGTACTGGATTATTGTTGGCAAAACATAATTTTCGTATATCATTTTGCCTCAGAGTAGGAAACTCACAAACAGACAGTTACACCAACTAATAGTATAAATGAAAAAAGCAAACTTCTTCAAGTTGGTCATGTAAAATTTAAAATCACGACCTTAAAACAAAAGATCACAAACTCAACACGGTAATAAATATGTGCTTACGGTTCAAGTTTGAAGTTATTGATTCCCGGGCAACGCCGGAATTCTACTTTAGCTGGCAATAGTTTAAAGAAAAAAATTCGAACCAAATGGCATTGACACCATAAATGCTAATCATTGTAGCATAGCGTCCTGCAAGGTCTTCATTTACAGAAAATTGTTCAGAAAGTTGAACTTGTTTATCGAAAGAAATATAAACTTTAAATGGTTTTATTTCTGCATCGGCAAACCAAAAAGAAATAAAAGAACAGATCGTTAAAATATACAAATAAATGGGCGTGTGTGATGATACGTGGACGCGTCTGCGCAGTTGTATCGATTTATTTCTATTGATTTGAATGTCAATCAAATCTGAAAGGCCAGGAATCCGATTGTTGTCCTGCCTTTTCGAAGAATAACAAGTCAACAGCTGCTGCTGCTTTTTTACTCGCACACGCGACTCCCTAGGCGCATGCTTCAGACTCGTTTGCAACGAATTTGAGGTTCGAAATCAGAAAATATGAGATGAAAAAAGTATTTATACCCACAGAATGGATTAAATCTTAAAAAAATGCAAAACATTTTTTAATGTTTATATTAATTAATTACCATAATGGCGACTTGTGTCTATCAGCTCGTTGTTTCGATCACAACCAGGCCAGTGAACTGGAAAATTACGTCATGTAATAAGCGAGATCTGTCAAACAGTCAGACTATGGGCATTTTGACTTCTTCCTTAGCTTTAAATTTATCAAAATTCAGGAAATCAACCAATTTCAATGAAATTTTAAGCATTTATTAATTAACGCTCACGGAATATAATTAACCCATTACTTTATTAAACATAAATTCCAGGCCGTACGCACGTTTGTGTTAAAGTTAAGCCGTGTCCATGAGTGTATGTATGTATGTATGTATGTATGTATGTATGTATGTGTGTGTGACTCGTTGTTAAGTCGACGTGTGTACAGCTGTAGCCATGTTGGATCCTTGGGTCTTCTTGTCGAACCAATGGCCAGACGGCGCGGGGAAGTTTTGGTTTGCGTCCTAAGAGATAGATTTTAGGATTGAAAGAAGCGCCGTTGATGATTCAGATAGCTGTGCTCTCTCGTGGCTGAAAAGAGATAGGATCGTAATGAGTGTTGTTTTTTACAACCCCGGGATCTATGCTCTGCTCGCATGAGAGATTGTTTCTGATTTGGCAAACCATAAACGAAGTTAACTATTTGCACCAATCAGAACCCAGCTTTAAAGTCAAGCATAAATTCAAAATATTGTTAATGGCCGCTTGTTGTTGTTGTTTGTAGCCTACTGCTGCTAGAACTCCAGGCAACGCCAATCACTGAAAATGGCTCGCGTGAAAACTCCTAGTGAATAATAATAATAATAATAATAATAATAATAATAATAATGATAATAATAATAATAATAATAATAATAAAAACAAGCATTTGATCCAGAAACAAAGACGCCTATCTCTTTATTTAAAGCGATAAACCTGTATGTTGTTTTCAGGACATGTTTGCATGAACTACTGCCGCCTAAACTTGATTAAAAAAAAACAGCCGTCTTTTCTGTTTCAGCGATTGGTATCGATCGGTCACTGGGGATCGAATGCGAGACCTTTTGTAACTGCGTAACTGACAAGGGGAATCGTTAATCTTTGTCAAGAAATTCTTGAAGAATTGTAGCGGCTTAACTTGCAAGTATAATCGTTCATCTTTGGCAACCGAAAGGGAATCTCATTTTTCGTCCGTTTACAAACGGTGAGACTGACAAAAGCCTGGCCGACCTTCAAGCCACAAATGAAAGCCACGTTGAGCAATTGTTCAATTGACAGAAGGTGACAACAACCGGGACACAAGATCACAAATCATTTACAAGCGATGGCAGCTTTTCATTGGCGGATCAATCCACTTGATTGCTTGGGTAATCCGTACTAGAATAGTTAACCGATGCACTAACATAGAAACCATTTACTAGATCGGAGTGAACTAAATTATTATAATTATTTTACTCACTGGAACTCTTCTAGTCATCATCAGTGATCGTTCGCTGGCCACCACCACCACATGTTTGTGTTTGTGTCTTTTGGGGGAGGAGTGAATGTCAGTTCTTTTTGGCTCGTGTGATGTCATTTTTATATTTTTTTTGTGTCTGGTTAGCGTTCGTTGTTATGTGGGTTGGTTTCCGTATTCAAGGATTTTCCTTAAGATTTCGGTTGTTTTCATTATTTCCGTGCATTGTATGGTCTAAATTTTTATTTCGATTCCAATATCTTCTAATTTCTTTTCAAGATTTATCGAAACTGTTCCCAGTGCCCCTACAATTATAGAAGTCCAATTATTATTATTATTATTATTATTATTATTATTATTATTATTATTATTATTATTATTTGCACTCACTAGGAGTTCTCACACAAGTCATCGTCAGTGATTGCTCACTGATCATAACCGGTGGTGTTCCCTGGAGTCTGAGTTATAACAAGTCTCCCCAAATTTCTAGTACTCTCCACCTGTTTTCGATAACCATTGCAAATGACTTTGCGGTATCGCAACAGTCGCTTACCATTGATGTCTCGCTGGTAACGACCATTGGTCTCTTATAAGATCCGGGTGGAAATAAGCCTCCCCAATGTTCCAGCACTCTCCGCACTCTTCCAATAGAGGTATGGTTAGTGCTCTCCCACTTCGATCTTCCCATCCTCCTTGACCTTTCATGACTATTTTGTGAAGTATCACAGCTGAGGCTGATGCCATCACTTTTTTTGGAGGTGGGCAGTCAGTTTATGAAGTATTTTTGCAATTTCTGTTCCTTGGGTTCATGTGGTAGTGTTTTCCTGTGGTTTAGTTTTCTTCCCGTCCATGTGGCTGATTACCATTCGTAGCTTATGCGGGTTAGTTGCCGCATTCAAGGATTTTCCTTAAGATTGCAACTGGTTTTATCATTACCGTCCTGTGTATGGTCTCAGTGATCCCTTCGATTTTAATTTCCGCAAGTCTTTTTTGCAGTTTTTGGGGGATTGTTCCTAGTGCTTCTATGATTATTGGTATTATATTGACTTTCGTCATGCTCCATATCCCTTTCAATTTTGTGGCAAGTTTCGTGTATTTGCTTCGTTTTTCCGTCTCTTTGATCTTCACTTTGTGGTTTACTGGAACGGCAAAATCTACGACTTGTTGACTATTATGACATCCGGTCTCCTAGCTTGTACATTCATCTGTTTATCTGTTTGCACCTCCATGCCCATAAGAGTTTGTGATTTTCTTTTTCCAGTACTGTTTGTACCATTTGTCCGCAAGTTCGAAATGCATAATTTCCAGTGTACTGCTTCCCCCACGCAGTCGTGTCTGTTCTTGTATTTTTTCAGGGGGGGGGGGATTTTTTGCATTTACTAATTATATGATTTAGTTTTCCGTCTCTTTGTCCACACACTTTCATTTACTGTTTTCCTGGGTATAATCTATTCTAGCTTTAATGTATTTAGTCCTAATCGCATTGTTCTGTGCCGCTGTCAGTAGAGATTCCGTTCAAGTATTCTTTTCTTAGCCATTACCAGGATTGTTGGTGGGTTTCTTCTCTTGTCATTCTCATGAAACGTCTATGTCTCTGTTTTTCTTTCTATTTTTCTTGTCTTTTTGTTTCTAGTTTCAGTGCTTCCCAAGTTGTTCTGGGTTATGTATTTCTCCAGCTCGTTTTTCATATAGTCTTCTATACTTATCAGTCCTGTTCTCCATTCGCTTTTTTTTCACATAGAGTCTATTCGTATCGTCTTTTAGGTGTAGTGCGTTTGTGCATAGTCATTAATTTTCTAGTTTTCTGGTCAAGGTATCTGAGTTTTTCTTTCGTCCAGCCTATGAATTGTCCGGAGTATCTTATTAGTGATACTGCCTAGTTGTTCATTCTTTTAACTAGATTTCTGCTGTATAATTTCGTTTCTACGAGTTTCTTTGTTCTTCTCATGTATTCTTTTCAAATCTTGTCATTCATTACTGTAGATTTGATGGTGTCGGCTACCAGAACTCCTAAATATTTATAGCTATCCTGTTCGCCTAGCGCCTTGATCTCCTATTGGTTAGGCAGTTCCATGCCCTCTATTGCCTCCAGTTTTCCCCTTTTTATCTCCATCAATGCAAACTTTTCTATCCCAAATTCCACTTGAATGTCGTGGTTGAAGATTCTGGTCATATTTTTCAGCTATTCGAGTTCCTCTTTGATTTTGCAAATAGCTTCAGATCGTCCATGTACATGAAGTGGTTTATTCTTTGTTTTATGCCTGTAAACTTTTATCCAGCATCACATTTCCTGAGTATGGAATTGAGTGGCACCATGGCTATGATAAATAGTAGTGATGATAAGGAGCCTTTTTTGAAAATGCGTCTGTATTTTTATCTCAGTCAGGTCTTGTCCTCCAACTATCAGTTCTAGTTTCCATGTTCCCATTGCTTTCTTAATTAGATTAAATATCCTGTTGGGTATCTTGTACAATTTTAAGCATTCAATAATCCATGCTTGATGGATTCTGTCGTATGCTTTCTCTTATAGTCAATCCATGCCGTGGATATGATCTTTTCCCTTCCCTTTACCTCTTTTTTATATATGTATAGTAGATCACGCGACCCTTTTCTCACTTTCAAACATCCTTTTCGTTCCTCGGGAAGCAGTCGTTCAGCGAGTGTTTTTTTGTGAATCTATCAGTTTCTTCCACAGATTTTTTCTAATTAAAATATAATTCTAATAAACACAAAACAAAACAAAATAAAATTGACTGACCAAAAAGTTGCCATGCTTGTCAAAAAGGCCGGCTGTCTCTGGAATGTTCAAAGAAGAAAGTTTAAACACGATCGTCTTTCCTAATTTAGTATATGTCTCACAGGGCTGTCTTTTTAAACTATTCAAATTGTCTTTTCGTCACGCGTCGACACAACTAGATATAAGTACTACACTTTTTTTGATTTTGCTGAATTTATAAGTTTAAAATTTCTCGCACAGATTTTTTCCACTGTAAATTTAATTTCAATAAAAACAAAATCAAATAAAATCAACTGACTACAAAGTTGCCATCTAGTCTGGTGGAGTATCCAGTTAAGTTCTGTTACTTGAGGTAACATTACTTGGAGTAGGTGCACTATTCCTCGTATGAGCCAGTGTATAGCCGTGTCGAGGGGATTTTATTTGGGCTTCGAATACTCTGTATTTTATTTGTAGGGGGAAGTATCCTTATGTTAGGTTGCCCTGACAAACAATTGTACATATAGACTGAAGACACTTGAAGATGGTGTATAGATAATTCAAACTCCCCACTAGGTAATTAAAACTTATATATATATATATATATATATATATATATATATATATATATATATATATATATAGTCTCGGAAGTTTCTCAACCATTAAAACTAAAAATCAAAAAAAAACAAAAACCCTTAAGTCCCAGGTCGTTCAGTGGAAAATCACTAATGTAAGTCAATTTAGTTTTTACAGTTATTATATTAGTTTGCTTCTAACATCATTTAAGGGATCATCAGTTGTTTACCATGAAAAACTGTTCTGAAATTTAAAAACAAGACAGTATTTGATTTCATGGCTTCCCAGCAGAGTTGATCAAACCCCACTGATATATATATATATATATATATATATATATATATATATATATATATATATATATATATATATATATAGTAGAGAATGGTAGTTTGCTTGAAGCATTGCTGGGTATAGTAGTAGTAAGTTTTTGAAAGGCTGTGGGCAATGCAATTCCGGGTAAGATGCAAGTTGAAAGGAAAGGAACAAAAACAATAACAATAAATCGAATACGATATAAGACTTACTATTTATTTTTCCTTTTTTTTTTTTCTTACATAACAGCAAGAGTGTTTTAGCTGTTCGTGTGATGTCCGGGTGATTAAAATCACTATTTGATATTTCGGGAAAAGACATCCCTTTGTCAAAAATAATTAGACCAGAAGAAGAATAATATTTTATTCTTCTCCGACTGTGTAGAGAATAATACAAAACAAAATGGCTGCCAGATATAGACCGCAGCAAATAATAAAGCAGTTTCACAGGGAATATAAATTAAATTAAGTTTTATTTTAATATTATGTTAAATATATGATTGAATATATGATTTGGTGTTTAGAATATTTGTGTAATATATATATATATATATATATATATATATATAATATTTATAAATAAATATTAATTACCTATAGACATCAATGTTTCATGCTTACGCAATCTTCAGTGCAGGAAGCTAATTCTCGACGGTCGACGGGCGCGAACTACGATCACACACACACACACACACACACACATATATATATATATATATATATATATATGCAGAAAATAGCAAAGGGAAAACCGGAAAAAATAGTATCAACGTTGCATTTTCATATGTAGTTTGTCTATCAAAATATGTCGTACGCTATTATTACCTGCGTCGATTTTGCTACCTCTAGTGCTTTTTGGTTTTGTTACGTTTTTACCACCTTTGTTGTTTTTAGTACATTTTTGGTTTTGTTACGTTTTTACCACCTTTGTTGTTTTTAGTACATTTTTGGTTTTGTTACGTTTTTACCACCTTTGTTGTTTTTAGTACATTTTTGGTTTTGTTACGTTTTTACCACCTTTGTTGTTTTAGTACATTTTTGGTTTTGTTACGTTTTTACCACCTTTGTTGTTTTTAGTACATTTTTGGTTTTGTTACGTTTTTACCACCTTTGTTGTTTTTAGTATATTTTTGGTTTTGTTACGTTTTTACCACCTTTGTTGTTTTTAGTACATTTTTGGTTTTGTTACGTTTTTACCACCTTTGTTGTTTTAGTACATTTTTGGTTTTGTTACGTTTTTACCACCTTTGTTGTTTTTAGTATATTTTTGGTTTTGTTACGTTTTTACCACCTTTGTTGTTTTTAGTACATTTCTGCTTTTGTTACTTTTTTACCACCTTTGTTGTTTTCAGTACATTTCTGCTTTTGTTTCTTTTTCACCACCTTTGTAGTTTTCAGTACATTTTTGGTTTTGTTACGTTTTTAACACCTTTGCTGTTTTCAGTACATTTCTGCTTTTGTTACTTTTTTACCACCTTCGCTGTTTTCAGTACATTTCTGCTTTTGTTACGTTTTACCACCTTTGCTGTTTTCAGTACTTTTTTGGTTTTGTTACTTTTTTACCACCTTTGTAGTTTTCAGTACATTTTTGCCTTTGTTACGTTTTTACCACCTTTGTTGTTTTCAGTACATTTTTGCCTTTGTTACGTTTTTACCACCTTTATTGTTTTCAGTACATTTTTGGTTTCGTTACGTTTTCTTGCTACATTTGTAGTTTTTGGTTACATACAAGTTTTTACTGTGGCACAATGCGTGACCTTTTGGGGAGCTAAATGCTCCCCGGTTTATTCGTAATCCTTATGCCAGACTTATTTAAAAACCAGTAATTCTCTGCGTTTTGAGATCACTGAGTACAGTCATATTTTTGGAGGACTGAAGGTCGGTGTCAAACCAATACAATGACAGGTGCATGTGATGGGTTCAGAGATCAGACCAGTCGTCGTTCGAGAAAATCAGTTATCAAAACTTAAAACAAAACAAAACAAAACAAGGCGTACAAAACAAAACAAGGCGTACACTGATAACGACTGTACTCCCTCTTTCTCTTCCCCTCTCCCTCTATCTCTCCTCTTTCTCACTCTACCCCTTTTCTCTCTCTCTCTCTCTCTATATATATATATATATAGTAAAGAGATATTAAAATTGAGAGACTGGTTTGAAATTTTAAAAGAGATGCACGCGTCTTGTCAGGTTCTCTGCAAAGTTATAAAAATGTGCTTCGGAAGAAAATAGATATATATTTTTATATTAAAAAGTAAAATGGTTTATTCCATTATTTACATAAGGTTCTTTTGCAACACGATAGTCCCAAGCCAGCAAGCAGGCTAGTCCCAGAAGCAGACGATGATTGCTCATTGGCCATAACAAGACGAGACATTGCACATACGTGCACATGTTATCACACATCGCCACGTCATCACAAAGGTCCGGCAAAGATCGCCTACCCGTCCAAAACAAACGATGTTGCAACATTGGTTCCGCGACCATGATATACCCCTGGAAAAGCCATGGTATCACATTGGTGCCGGTCTCAAGATATACCCCTTCGGCCAAAGCAAGTAACCTTCCCACATTACCACCTTTGTTGTTTTCACTTCACTTTTACTTTTGTTACGTTTTTGCTTTTGTTACGTATTTGCTACGATTTTGTTACTTTTGTCGTTTTGCCACGTTTTTCCATTTATCGTTTTTGCTACATCTTTCATACATTTTTCGTTTTTGTAACGCGTTTATTCTCTTTTCGCGTCTTTGTTACGTTTCAGATACCTTTGTCATTTTTACTACATTGTTACTTTTTGTCGTTTTTGCTATGTATTTGTTACTTCGGTCGTAATGTTACATTTTAGTTACCTTTGTCGTTTTTACAACGTTTTTGTTACGTTTTTGTTATTTTGGTCTACGCATTCCTGCTGATACAGAGATTTGCAAAGCTATCATCACCGATTCTATCAGCAGATATGACATTTAAACAATCAACCATTCTCAGTAGTGCAATTTTCTTTGCTACTTAGACACCCCGTCAACTGCTGAGTCAGCGTGGGTACATCGTACATCAATGCATATATTCAGTGTATTTAATCTATGATGAAAGTACATAAATATTTTAGAAATATATCTAGAGATATAAAGAATGACTTTTTTTTAATCACGAACCAGATGTGGCTTAGTTATGTCTGAGGAGATCAGATGTGGCTTAGTTATGTCTGAGAGGATCAGATGTGGCTTAATTATGTCTGAGGGGATGAGATGTGGCTTAGTTATGCATGAGGTGATCAGATGTGGCTTAATTATGTCTGAGGGGATGAGATGTGGCTTAGTTATGTCTGAGGAGATCAGGTGTGGTTAAGTTATGTCTGAGGGGTTCAGATGTAGCTTAATTATGTCTGAGGGGATCAGATGTGGCTTAGTTATGTCTGAGGGGATCAGGTGTGGTTAAGTTATGTCTGGGGGGATCAGATGTGGCTTAGTTATGTCTGAGAGGATGAGATGTGGCTTAGTTATGTCTGAGAGGATCAGATGTGGCGTACTTTTAAAGAAATCTGCCGAACACTACGGAATCAGGATACACAGAAATTCTTCTAGGGTCATACATTTAATTTTGATAAAATGGTACATATCTAGTGAAAAAGAAAAAGAAGAAGGAAAAAGACACAGAAAGAAACACACAATGAAAAAAAGAGGATGTTATCTGACTTTCAAGCGACGACCAAAGTATAGTATCTGTTCTGTTCTCGGTCACAGTAAAAAAACTCTTAGACTGAAGCGATCTTTATTTTTGTTCCCTTTCGGGTGCCCATTTTTGGGAAGTTGTGTTCCTCCTACATTAAAAAAAGAACAACTTTATGTCTAAGTTTGCCACCGTGGGTAGGCAAGTAAATGGGACAGCAAAAAAGACAAGCAAAAGAAGCGCAAATATTTTAATATAAAAACAAAAATTCTGGCTGTTTCCTATGAAATTTATACAAGATGTAAAATGTTTATGGCAACAATAAACAGTTATTATGAAATGCAAAATCGACATTGTTTAATATCGGTGATAGAAAATAGCGGAAGGCCAGCGGTATATTTGGCTGTGTGCCTTCTCTGTTAGAGAGGTGGGAGTGAAGGGGATTAGTTTCGAGATCGATCCTAACTAATGCATCATCTGTACGTAGATCGATAAATGAAAACCCATGGGAATGTGATTGAAACGATTTCCCTTGAGATGTAATCAAAACAAGACGGAATATTCTTAAGATATGTCCAATCTTGGGTTGCAGCGATAAAAATGCGATTTAAACTAGAAACGTGACAGATCGACAGAGAAACTGACGCAATCTCTCGTATACGGGGCGTTTAACGATGAGGATTCTATTGCGTGATAGACCGACCAACGGACAGACAAAGCCTTGCAAACGGACAGACACGTGGGTACACATCTAAAATGCCATTTAAAACTGAAGCATGACAGACTGACGAACATGCTATTTCAACATTTAGCGAAACCCACCGACAAAAAGTATATTTCAAAAACTCAAGTATAACAGATCCACCGAAACCAATTAACAAAAAGTTAAAAAAATACTAAAAGCTATCTACATAAAGACACAACTAACTAAAATTAATAACATCACGTATGAAATTAGTGGCAATATTTTAAAATGCCTAACGTAATGCGATTTTGTTCTGTGATGCCACTCCAGCGTTGCTGAATTTAAACCATCAACGACTTTCTTGGAACAATGCGAAAACCGTTCTCGGTGCGTTTCTCCGCCGTCTTTAAAAACATCTCTTCCTTCTCCAGCTTTTTTTGCTTATTTGCTTCTGACACCTGAGGATGATTCGACGAAGAATCGAAAACGTTCGTGAAACCTATAGAACATTTATTATTTTTTTTGGATTTTAATACAAAAAAAGGCCATCAGAAAAATTGAAAACATAAAAAAGGTTATAATTTAACAGACAAAGTTTGAACACACACACACACACACACACACACACACACACACATATATATATATATATATATATATATATATATATATATATATATATATATATATATATATATATGAGAATAAAAATTGTCTTTCAATATCTATGGATTAAGGATATGAGACTCCTTGCTTTGAACTTCTGATGTTTTAATAAATATTGTATCTTTGCAATTTTTTATTCTCAGCTTTCATCTTTTAAATTGATAGCTCTATTCAATATATTGAGCTTTATATTATCACGATAGATTATTATTTATCTTTAATTTAATTTAATAATCTAATATTATATATATATATATATATATATATATATATGAATATGTATCTTATATAATATACTAAACTATGTTTTAAACTTTTATGAGTATTTATTTCAATTCCGATATAAAAATAGTATGCAATACATTAATAAAACTTTTTTATAATAATACAAATATGATGAATGGCTACACAAATTACATTTCTAAGTAAAATATATACATTCTTTTTTGAATTTTTCTTATTTCCGTTTCCGTTATCATAAGGACGGAGCATTCTACTAAATATCAGACAATCACCTGCTATTTAGAGGCTCCAACCGAGTGCTCTTTTAAGGATTTTGGCCGTTCCCTTAAGTTCAATTATTTGGATTTCTTTCGCACTTTGTTTTCCGGGAATACTTTCTAGATACTTTAAAAAAATTTCTTCGTGAGGCTTTTAGCTCCTATTATAACTGGGATAATGTTGATGTTTTGAGGTTCCAGTTTTTCTTCATATCATACATTAGGCCTCGTTATTTTGTCACCTTCCCTCTCTCTGCTCTGTTCAAGCCACTGTCATTCGGAACACTCACCTCAATCAGTGCTGCCACTCTTTCTGCCTTATGTCCGGTTTTACTGCTGCATTTTAAAGCTAGGTAGATGTGGGAACCATATAATCATGATGTATGGTATACTTATCGTTTCCCACAGTCCTCTCCAGTAGATGTTCCCAGAACTTAGTGCTACACTGGATGTTCAGGTTTTTACAGATGGTCCAGTATATCTATCTGCACACACCATCGTGCCGCGTTGTGAAGCTGCCATCTGCCAACAGAATTTTGCAGCTTGATATCAAGTGATTCACACTCTCTACTTCAGTGTGGCAAAACCTGCACTTGCTATCATTACTACAATGTATAGTATATATTTGGAGCAGTGCGGACATTACAAACGTATATGTATATATTTTCATGTGTGCTTATTGCATGTGTGTGTGTGTGTTAAGTGTGCGATAAAGAGAGCTGGGATTCATAAAAGTTTTCTTTCATGTTTAAGAATGGCATCAATTTGATAGTTTTTCTGATGAAAAGCCAGAAACGTTCGGTTTATAACAAACAGGTTTTTGTGTTCATCTCCTTAATTCGAAATATTTTGGGTGCGGATGTAATTCGATATAATGAAACTTTTTATTCGTTTTAATTCTTTGACCGCATAATTGGTGCTTGGGTTGGATGGATAGTTATTCGGTTAATTTAGAAATTGCTTGCTAATTTTCTCCTCATCGTACTTATGTGGAAATTCGAGGCGAAATCTGTATGCGAGGAATTCGATAGATTAAAAAAAGAAAAACGCATGTAAAAATTAAACTCCTAATGCACTCAAAGGACGCAGACCTCCAGAAACGCCATACAAATAATTTCAGCTGCCAATAGTCACATGAGAATTTTTTTTCCCAAAGTGTCACATGCATATAATGAATAAACATTAAAAACGTAGAAAAGATGGAAAAATGGAGAAGTGGTTACTAGTGCGGACTGTCAAAATTGTAGTTCAAGTTGTATCAGGCCACTTCCATAACTTTCACTAAGACCCTTGGGAAAGGCATGGAGCAACGAAGAATGCAATTTAAGATGGCAACTCAGTAACTGTATTTCGTGGAAGTCATGCTAAACCCGAGGGGCTACTTCATTATTTTACAAATCGTTCGTGATACACGAAAGAGAGAAAAAGAAAGCTGGTGTGTGTGTGTGTGAGAGAGAGAGAGAGAGAAAGAGAGAGAGAAGACGGAGAGAGAGGATATGTGCCAGAGTCCCACACTCAACTATTCTACCCCCCCCCGACTACGTATGTAAATTCCAGAGAATATTGTTTAGAAAATTAACCTCTATGCTGATGATACCGCTCTCTATTCTGGTGTTGCTTCTCGCCCATCTCCATCGGATCAGCCGAAATATGCAGCTGATCTAGAAGTTGACCTATGTTCAGTTGTTGATTGAGGTACGAAATGGATTGTTTCATTTAATTTAGTTAAGACTCAGCTCGTGTCTTTCAATCGTAGACGTGCCCCTTTTCTTACTGAGATTCTCATAGATGGCTCTGCTCTTGAAGAGAAATCGACACTGAAACTTTTTGGTCTTTCTTTCTCATCAAATCTTTCTTGGAGTTCATACATTAGATCCATTGCTCTTTCTGCTTTCGGTTTTCTCTATCGCTCCAAACACTTTCTCACACCTGAGGCTATTTTCTATCTCTACAAAATTACAATCAGACCATGTATGGAGTACAGTTGTCATATTTGGGCTGGCGAATCTCTGTCCCATTTGACGGTTCTTGATAAGGTGCAGAAACGTATCTGTAATTTGATTAGCACCCACCCTTTCTTCTTCTCTACACCCTCTCTCTCACAGACGTGATGTTGCTAGTCTCAGTCTTTTCTATAAATACTATCATGGTATGTGTTCTTCAGAATTATGTGATCTATTCCCCGCTTCTTTTGTTCTAGCTCGTTTGACTTGTTGGTCTAGTGGTCTACATCAATCTGTTGTTTTGATACTTCATTGTAATACAGTTTCCTATTCAAGTAGATTGTGGAGCTCTCTTCCTGCTGACTGTTTTCCTCCTAACTATGACCGTGGTCTTTTCAAAACTAAACCCAATAGTCATCTCCTGTTTTTACGAGAATCATATTTCGTTCTTGTTAGCTCCTTACATCAACTAGCTTTATTCCTTGTCTGGAGCGATTTCCATTAAAAAAAATAATTCTTCCAAATTTACTTTACATTTAAGTCTATTCAAAATGTTTTCTAATTTCACATTTTCATCTGTTTAACAAAGTTAATTATGGCTGAAATTAACCTACAATAAAATTCTACTATTACATTCTATTTTGTCAAGGATGTCGCCATAAAATCCTAAAATTCATTTAGATATTTTCTTAATTCCTAATTTCCATTGTTTTTTTTTCTTGATATGTACAAAGACATATTTTTCATTTTTAATCTTATTTCTTTTATTTTCTTTTTCTGTCTAAATTACAAAAAGCATAAATTAGACCCTGTATATACAATATTCTCAAACGTATTTTCAATGAATTTCAATTTTTTGTAGAATAGTTACTCATTGACTCAATTACAGATCGAATTTATGTATAACGAATCTCGAGGAAGACACTTCAGTGTATTTGAGAGTAAACTCGATACGAACGTAATAGTCTATATGTGCGGAGAAGTATGCGAACAGTACATTTGTAGTCTGTAGATATCACAGTGAGCTCTCTAGCTACTTCGACGAGTTTTCAAAATATATGTATGCATACGACGATGCTGATCTCCTGAGACAAAGAAACAAGACTTAAAAGATGAGGATTTTGAAAAAAGCTACGTCTGGACGCATTGTTGCATCTGCGTTCAGGGCAGAACTGGTGGTGAATACTTCACTGACCGTTTGCCTGGCTGGATCCTAGTTAATTACAATTAATCAACAAAAGATATTTAATATTTTCTTCTTATATAAACTTCTATATTTATCTACCCTGCATCATATCTATTTTATGTTATGTTTTTGTTTGTTAAGTTACGATGGTTTTGGTAGAGATATGCACTGACTTTGAACTCTTTCTACTTGAGATAAGTGATCATAAAAATGAACAGAATACGCTTAGAAGATTTGCAAAGTTCCTTTGCCTGCTTCGGAGGTGTGATGTTGATGGGAGGTGAGAGATTTTTTTACGATTGGATATATATATATATATATATATATATATATATATATATATATATATATAACTTCCAAAGCCGTGTCGAGAAAGAAAGAGAGAAAGAAAGAACAGGGGTATAATACTTCAAAAAGAATTTAATTCAAACCAGATATTCTTAAGATGCGTCTATTTAATTTGTACGATTAATGTTGAAAAAATGTATTTCAAACTGAAGTCTGACACACCATCCAAAGTGATATTGCAAACTTAAGCCTGAGAGACAGTCGAAAATGCTATTCCTAACTTAAGAATGACAGACAAACAGACGGACGTAATCTCCTATGAAGATTCCTGGACGCATTTCAAATAAAATGTGTAACTTTAATCTGAACGTTTAGCGATAAAAGTTGTATTTCAATCGGAAGCTTGACCAACCGATCGACCGAGCTTTCCTTAAAAATATGAGGGCACATCTTAAAAACATGAAAAACAAAAAAAAAACTATTCGCTAATCTCTGAAATATTAGGCTGTCTTCGTAAATGATTGAATACACAAAAAGTGGACTGAACACACATAAGGGTCGAATTAAAAATATAGTTGAGAAGGGAAATAAACAAAAAGAGGCATGATAAACAAAAAACAAACAAACAATATAAATAATAATAATAATGATTATAATAATAATAATAATAATAATAATAATAATAATAATAATAATAATAATAATAATGATTATAATAATAATAATAATAATAAAAAAATAATGATGCTTTTTGTCATTAGTTTGATCTCAATGACACTTCTCTTACGTAATGTGAAGGCAGGATATGAACTTGAGAAAGAACTTCCTACAGTCAACCACTTTCTATTTATAGATGACCTTAAAGTTTTTGGAAAGAATAAAAACCAACTTGATAACCTAATGAATACGGTTAGCTTATTTAGTGACGACATACGAATGGAATTTGGCATCATTAAATGTGCCATTCTTGTTAAGAAAAGGTAAACCTGTCTACTCGGATGACCTTGAACTCCCAACAATAGATCTAAAAAAGAATGTAGACAGTGAGAGGGGCTACAAATACTTGGGAATACTGGAAGCAGATAAGATTAAAAACAAGGAAATGAAAAACCAAGTCACAGCTGAGTACAACAGAAGAGTAAGGATTATTCTTAAATCACACGTCCACAGTCGAAATACAATATATGATATCAATGCCAGAGCAGTAGCTACCATTCGATATACTGCCTGGATACTTGACTGGAATAAGTGGTTAACGACGCGGACTGAGGATCTGGGTGTACCGGGTTCGAATCCAGTTCGTTCCACAGAAACATTTTCATCAAAACCCACACCTGACCCTGTGTCTAACCTCCTGGAGAGGAGGTAAATAAAATACTTGACTGGAATGTAGATGAATTAAAATGTTTGGATACTAAACCACGAAAAATGCTTACAATTTATGGACCTTTTGCAAAGAAAAGAGATGCAGATCGATTGTATCTACCTAGAGACGAAGGTGATCGATGTTTACTTAGTGTTGAAAATGTTGTGAATATAGAAGAAGGTTGTTTATATAAATATATTTATAAAAGTAATGAGATTCTTCTTCGTGAAGTGAAAAAAGTGGAAATACTAAGAACTGTGGTGAACAAGAATCAAAGGTTACAAGAGAGAGGATTACAATTATTTGGCAAGAAACTACACATCCTTTGAGAATATTGCATTTAGAGATAACGATAACTGGAATTGGTTGGTCAGGGGTGATCCTCCGTGGATTAAATAAAAGGTTCCATTCGAAATTCCGTACAGATTCCGTGTTCGACAGAAAGATTCCCGACTTCGACAAGATACACCTGAAGAAGCTCGGATGCTACATCGGCAGAAACATTAATAACATCCAAGATTAGAACAGTAGTTCGAATAATCGAAATAATACAAAATATTTGCTTGTCAAGCGACAGCCTTCGTATACGCATTCCATGTTTGTTACACTGGTTTGCCTGCAGAGCAGTAACCTGTAGAAGCGCCATAGTTGCTTATCCGAACAATTATGAACAATTTCGACAAATCGGTCTTTAACACAACACCAGTAATATCAGTACTGCTTGCATCATTTCGTGTGTCTCATTCCATTTTTTCAGAACGTCCCAATATAAAACAATGGATAATCAAAAGTTGCATTTGTGGCATAATTATTGGTACTGATATTGAATATGAACCAGTTTCCGGAAACTTCGCGTCACCAATGTTCGGGCATGTTACGTAAACATCCGAGATATGCCGAGACGATTAGCCAATCAGCTGTCATCTGGCAGACGACATGGAAAGAATGCGGTGTTGGATCACCGAATACGCAGACCGATTGGAAGAAGTCTGCGAAGACTATTTGTTACGAAATCCTCGACAGACCCAGGGCATACGGTTTAGATAGACGAATCTCTGTTTAACCCTCACCCTAACCCGACCCTAACCCTCACTCTAACCCGACCGATGAAAAAAGACAATGTCAAAAAAGTCCCCAAAACACACACACACACCAAATTCTTTTTTAGTTTTAAGAAACATAAAAAACTACTTTTTAACCAGTTTACTGAATACAAAAAGAAATGAAAAAAACATGTATTTATTTAGCATTGTTTTGTTAAAAAAAATTAAAAACATATATTTATTAACAGTGATATCGCTATGTTTTGTTCGTTTTTTTTGTTATTTGCTATCTGTCTTGAAAATAAAACTGCAAAAATAGGACTCGGCAACCTCTGTCAACATTCGCTTCGGCATCTCTCGACGCGAAGTTCCCGGAAACTGGTTCATATTCGATATAAGTACCTAATTATTTTTTTTCCTTGACAAAGATGAGAAACCCTACAGAGAAACCCTTACCTAGAGTATAAGGTGATAATTATTGTAGGTGAACTAGCGTTTCGGAGATGGTTTTCAGAATTCAAACCTAGAGATTTCAGGTTAAAAGTTGCACTGAAAGACGTTTAGAGTTATACGATGATCTTTTAAAGGTAAATATGGAAACAAAACAAATGTCACAGCAAGGAAACTTGCTGAAATTTGGAAGCTCCAAAAATGATTGTTCATTTACGTTTAGTGCTAAATCATTTTAATGCAAATACATGTGTTGATTTCCACTCTTCAAAAAGCAGAAGTTCCCGGACGTTTTCTTATATAGATAAGTATTGTAAAACAGTATCAAGGTGGACCGGATTGTTTGAATGTGATAATAAAATGACCCAAAATAATTACTCTCTGTATTCATAGTTCGCGCTGTTCTTTCTAGTTTGAATTTTATTTCATCAGAGAAAAGGAGAGCGAGAAAGGGTGAGAGATTAAGAAAGATCACCTACAAATAACAGATGTTATGTTTGTTTTCATGAAAAGAAGAAAGTAACGAAAGTATTAAAACTATAGGAATTATTTGCCGTATTAATTGGATAGTGTTCAAGAGTGCCGAAGAAACGCACAATATCATACGTTTCAAACTGTCCCTACTCGGCGTTGTCTGGGAGAATTTTGGTTGACTATAAAATATTTAAAATAACGTTCAAATATTTCTTATAGGACGGTTAGAATACATAAGCTATTTCGTCCAAATTTATTGAACACATCATGGCTGCCAGCGATTAAAACGTTGAATTACTATTGAGTTACTATGTTATCTGATTAATAATCTGTTATTATTTTATAAATAACTAGCTGTGTCTACCCTAATCTTCTTACTTTGATTTAGATTTTTTTCTTTTTTTTCCTTTTTAACTAGTTCGTTTTTTTATTAGTAAATTACATTATTACGGTATAATTTATTGTTTTTGTTACGGCGTTCACCCTGGTCGGGTTGAGCCGGCTTCTTGTCTGTCCTGCACTACATCTCGAATCATGACGGACCATGCATGGCGGTCCCGAGCAAAAAGATGCTCGTTGAATATTTCGGCTGGTTTTATCCTTGTTGTTTCGGATCCACTATTTTCACAACGTCTCGCCTGTTGTGCTTTCCAGTTTTTTTCAAGTTTTTAGTGTTGTATTTGTAATCTTCTGGAAATTTCGAACTGAAACCTTTTTTTTATCCACTCGGGTAGATAAGCCATATGAAGAAAGGTGGAGAACGCATCGGCTGAATGCTGTAAAATGTAGCAACCAAGATGAGGAAACTAGCTCAAAACAGGCAGATAATATCAATAAAAATACTTAATCTCAAAATATTACAAAAGACAGATCATTTAATAGAAAAGAAATATGAAAAATGATCCCGAGCACACGCCACGCCACGCCACGCCCATCTAAAATCCATCTTTCTTAAGTTTCTATATTTTTATTCTGCCTAATCTTCCGTACAGTCGTCATCCCTAAATTTTGGAGCTTTGGGGAGCATGGAGTTACTCCTTAGTTGCCAAGACTCGAATGTACATTTGTCTTGTCTTGAACTCGTTTTCGTTGCTTGTCTTATCTTCATATGACCTTATGATCACCTTGAAACTGATATTTCCCGTGCGTTCTTGTAATCACAAAAGGAGGCTGTTTGAAACATAAACGTATTCAAAGATTAGATTTGAGTAGGCTGACAATTAAGAAACGATGGCGCTCCTTCGATTACTAATTGCTCTTTACACATGTCTTCAAAATCTGCGAGTCGTTCTGTAATCGAGTGAGGGGGGGGCAGATGCTCCAGCGTGAAGGTATGTGCACTGACACATGGCGTTTTTAATGGATTTTTCAAAGTTACCTGTAATTATGAAGAGTAAAAATGAGGTGTACTCATGACCACCCTGGCAATTCTATGAGATTTTTTGTGATTTTTAAATCACATATGGGAACGCGTTAGCAATTCAAAATCTAATGAGTGGAAATAAAGTTCTATTTCTGAGGCAGTCTCCAAATCGAAATTAGTTTTCCATAATAAAATTGATACGCTCCCTGAATAAGCTTTAGAATAATTACGATTCTCAACGACATTATTAAATAACAGAAGAGAAGCTAAATCTGGAAGACTTTGGGGTTAAATATTTGATTAGCTAATTCAATATGTCGATTCTACTTAAATCTCTGACGTCATAGATCGTATGGGTAATTGATCTTTTAAGATATTTTTTTGGGGAATGGGCTAACCAATTCTTTTTCTTGAGTCACGTGGTGTGCAATGCAAAGGGTAATTAATGGCATCACCTATTAGAAAAACAGAAATGCTAAAATTTAAAATGGTGTTCGTTCCTAGTTAGGAATTAGAATTATCCATGGGTGCCAGTCGAGGTTTGATATTCCAGTGTTTCCTGCTATTTGTACATACTTAGGAGGAAAAGTGAATTTATAACATTGTTTCTGCATTCATCCGTCAACTCAGTTTTAAAGTTGACCCTAAACCTCTCTTTTATCTCGGTTAAGCTGCACGTGCTTACACCGGTTGGGTATTATCTCATTTATTCTGTCTGTCTGTCTGTCTGTCTGTCTGTCTGTCTGTCTGTCTGTCTGTTTGTCTCCCCCCCTCTCGTTTCTCTGTCACTATATATTCTCACTATCTATTATTAGACACTATATGTCATTGTTTAACGGTTTAATCACAAAATACTACCCCAGCACACAATCTGAGACGGAAACATTCACAAGCGTTTCCGGTGATACGTATTACCTTACAATAATATACTTTTGTTAAATGTAGATCTTATTTTTAAAATGCATCAGGTTACTTGAGTATGATTGACAGCTATATCCCCATGTAAATATCTGATTGGTTAGTTTACTCACTTAATAGAGAAGGGATTTGAAGTGAGATTTCAGTTGTTGAGTAAACTTTTGATTTGCAACCTACAGTTAATTTATTCGTTAAGTTATAGATATCTGTATTTGTGTTAAATACTCTCACTTGTATAGAGGCACAACATAATATAAATAATAAGGAAACAAAAAAATTGTTAAACAACGAAAGAAATTTAGAGAAATTCAATTCAATAAAAAAAATATTTGAAAGCACTAAGATAAACATTTTATTTTCTTATTTCTCGTGTCGTTTTGGAGACAGACATCTTTGTAAATCGATAAAATGCTTCAAAGAAACAGCGTCTTTTATTCCGAAATTATACGGATCGATGATACAGATCTTTTCATTGATGAAGAATGCGGGTTTTAAATAATATTATTTTTTCTTGTGTTGTTTATTTTCTAAACTGATTGCCAACTAAGGCTAAAGAGTTTATATTTGATCCATGAATTTCACTGTTTAGAAACTCAAGTGAATGTGTAACTAGCTGAAGTACATGTCCACGTAAGTTTTATTGAATGTTCCTCTTTTGCTCATTGTCAACTGGCAAAAATGTTGTTTTACTTTAAATTGCATGAAAACAATTCCAAGAACTCTTTTTTTTTATCAAGAAACGCTTTAGTTGAATAAAAATTATGAATTATTTATAATCACGAAATATAATTTATTGATTTGTTGTACTAAAAACACAAAAAAACTTTGAGATTTTGTTTTAATTACATTTACACAGACTGAGAAAGTGTATATTGGCAATAGAGGTGCTGTATGAATATTTAGTAAAGTTTAGTTTTTTAGCTATCCAATTCAATCGTATTTTATATTTATACATTTTAATGAACAAAAAGTTTTGTAAAACAAAAATGAAACTAAAAACTGGAGAGGAATTTAATCCTCTCCAGTTTTTAAAAGAAAGAATTATTTCCCTTTCTACAAATAAACCTAAATTCAGAGTTCTGTATTTAGATTGGAAATGTTGATATATATATATATATATATATATATATATATATGCATACTTAGGAAGCAAGCTATTACTCAAGCAGGTTTTGTTGAACAACACGGAATTTTCGCGTTTGTATAGCCTTCTTTTAAGGTTCTTGAGTCGTCGAGCAATCTGCCGGGTTTCAGGCGGCAGTCCATATAGTATTTCGCCGATTGTTCGTAATTCGGCTATTTCTCTAGCCCATTCAGCCTTCTTTGTCGTCTTGAGGATTAGTTTTTTTTATTATTATAACAGAGAAGACTTAGTATATATATATATATATATGATAATTTTATTTACACAGACATGTACAAAATCTGCGACACTGGCATGTCGATGTTATCGATCAACAGTTACTATAAACTGAGATCTCATCAGGCAGAGTTAGAATCCGATCTTAACCTCAGATCATATTTGGAGAGAATTAAATGGAGAGATAAAGAAAGAGAAGTGCTGACCTTTTGTTATTGTTTTTACTGACGATAGTCGACCGGTGTTTCCGGTGCGTTTTGTTATTGGTCGCTACTCTGATCGGTTTATTTTAAAGAATCTGCAGATGACTGCATTTAAATTCTCCTTTAATCGGCAGTGTTATCAATTTTTGTATATAAAGATTTTTTAATTAAGTAATTTATAAATTAATTTTTGCGTGCACAAAAGGTTGACATTGACAGGTGTTTCTGGCTATGAGCCGTCATCAGTATGACTGTCAAATTTATGAATTAATTAATTAAAAAATCTGTATATACAAAAATTAATTTATAAATTAAAATCTCTCTCTCTCTTTCTCTCTCTCTCTCTCTCTCTCTCTCTCTCTCTCTATATATATATATATGTATATATTCCATATATTAGTTCTCTTCCACTAACCTTAAACACACACACATATATATTGAGAGAGAAAACGCACACACACACACACACATACATACATATATATATATATATATATATATATATATATATATATATATATATATATATATATATATATATATATAAGAAAATCCATAAGGTGTACTTTATGAAGCATCGTCAAGTTAAAAAAAGCCACGAAAATAAAAAAAACAAGATGGCGATTGCATATCTTGAGAGATGGTTGCCATCTCTTTTTCTTCAATTGTTGTCAGTACCATTACTGTCTTTTCTTTTAGATAACTTTGAAGACCAGTTTCTGACTTGCAAGGCTTAAAGATGAAAGAAGTAGCTTCAACTCGATTGATGGGATTGTTTTGTAGTACTTGATTTTTGCCTTTTCAGACCGTGTGCTGATATACGGATCTTCCCACACATTACACACGACAGAGTGTTGGGCCTTGAAGGGAGGACAGATAGTGACCCTAATCTGGCATGAGACTTCAAATAATTGCCATAATCTGTGATAGAATAATACGGTCACATTCACCATTCTCCCAGCTCTTTGTTCCTTCATGAAGGTTATTCTGCCAACTTTTGCGCAATCTACGCTTCAGTCTATCATGCTCAAATCAATTATCTTTAAAGATTGTACAACCCCTTTTTTACGTATGTTCTCCATGACACTCGTTACAATGCGAATGTTTTGCAATTCTCAGAGTTAATGCCTAGTTATTTCCGAATTTCCTTGATTCAGTTTTTGTACCTTCTACTGGGGTTGTGTTGTGGTAGCTTTCAAGCCTGCAGTTGACGTTAAATAGCTGTTTAGGAATTTTACCATCTTCTATGCGAACCATATGCCTTACTCATCGCATATGAGCAGTGATTATCATAGACAATGCTCGTGTATTCAGCTTTGACAATAACTTTATTGTCAGGTGTTTTACTTTACGACTTGATACTGAGTATGCGCCTCAAACATTTCTGATTAAAAAGTTCAAGGAATTTGAGATGTCTAAGATGTACAGTCGACGCCTCAAATGAATACAACAGAGGCGTCAATATACAGGATTTGTACAAACAAAGCTTGGTTTTAGAAGTGATACCTCGAAGTACCAATACTCGTTTCTCAAACTTTTCAAAAGCAGCAAAGGCTTTCTGTGTCTGCAGATGGATTTCTTAATCAAAGGGAGGCATCCTTGACAACGCGCTGTCAGGATACATAAAGGTATGATCCACCACACCCAACGAACTGCTATAGACCCGAATATCTAGCTCAAAGTATGGTCTACCAGGTGCCGGTGTGAATATGATTTTCGTCTTTTTCTAGCTTATTTAAAAACCGAACACCGTGCAAGAAGCAGAAAAACGGTACATAATGAGTTGCATGTCTTCAGCTGTGTGGATAAAAAGGTCAACGTCATCAGTATAGAGAAGTTCTCGGATTAGCCTCTGAAAGACTTTTGATGTAAAGTTAAACTGTCTAAAATTGAAAACGCTTCCGGTAGTTTTAAATTGCAAACGAACACTTTTATCGCAGTATATGGAGAAGAGTGCTGGTGCTGAAATGTCGCCCTGCTTTACCTCATATCACCCGAACAACCTGCATCTTCTCACTGGTATTACCCCTTCAGATGTGAGACGGGAAGTTGCCAGCCGAGTAGAGATACCAAAGGCTATCAGTGATGAACGCCATCTTCTTCATAGGCGTGAACCAACGGTCCCACGACTGAAATCAAGGAGAAGCTACCTCAGCCATGTCGAACCGCTAACAACATCCCAAGAGGAGACCAGACTACATCTGTGGATCAGACGGCTAGAAGATGCCCCCCTCATAACGACATGGGAACTCCTGCTTCTGAGGAACTCTCTCCTGGTTCAAAAGCACCATGGCGCCAGTGGAAAACACTAAACCACCTGAGAACGGGAATGGGGCGATCAAAAGTTGCTATGAGTAGATAGGGCTACAAAACTGACCCAACCATGTGGGAATGTGAAGAGGAGGACAATACGATGCAACACTGCGTTGTTTGCCTCCTACTGCGCAACCAGTATAGCTTGAAAGATCTTGTAGAGTACAACACTATTGCAAACGACTGCATAAAAATATGGGAAAGCGTCATATGACCACATGCTTCATAGACACGCGAAGAAGAAGAATCTCATACACACACATGTATATATATATATATATATATATATATATATATATATATATATATATATATATATATATATATATATATGTATGTATATTTATTAATAATATTACAGAAGATCAGATCAACATAGTACCTTAAGTTTCAAGCTGGTGGGGCGAACCCAGACTAATAAATACAGTGTTCTTTTGGGTTTTATTTATCTTTATAAACCGCTCACCGTCCTTTTTTAGCCCTATTTGATCAATATCCTTATAGATCAAATATGGCTTAAGAGGGTCGGTGAGTTCTTCATAAATATAAATAAAACTTAAAAGATCACTGCATTTGTTTTGGTCTGGGCCCGCTCTCCTAGATTGAAACCTAAGGTATCATATTTATTTGATATTCTGTAATATTATTAAATAATATATAAACGAACAGAACAACAAATGTTTCAAATTAAAATCTATATCACTTGTCTTTTATATTTTGATTCAAATAAAAAACATTTGATGTTTCGTTCTTTTTCAAAATTAGTGTTACACCGGCCGTTCTTACACAGGAGAAACTACACCGGTTGTCACTATAAATAGTGCGAGTCACCATAGACACAGAGAAGACAAAGCACAGTCTTGTAACTGTCTAGCCAAGTGCTAGTCACTTTCTTACTTTGTTAATACACTTGTTAAACCAACCCTCGACTTGACTTCCTTTATTTATTATTTACTGTTGGACAACTTCACAACAGATTGGCGACGAGGAATCGAAACGATTTCACTGCAAAAAAATCCCCCAAAGTGATTCGCAAGATCCTCATGAAAAAAACCCCATCCTTGTCAGATATTTGGATTCGCAAGGATTAACAGCAAATTAACTACTGAGTAGTTAAGCGAAAAAAAAAACAAAAAAAACACAAACTCAAAACTTGCTACCAAAAATCGAAAACTAGAAAACGCGAAAGACATTTTCAATTATTGAAATAATTGAATACACTGATACCTTTATTTTTTTTCTCTTCAAGTTTCACTGACTAAATGTTATCCGCGTCAACTATTACAGATATTGTGTAAGTTTGTCGTTATTATTAGGACAACACCTGATATTTGAGCTAGATCCGGATTGACTATTTATTAAAACGGTCTACCACAGAATTGTCGAGAGCAAAGAACGGACAGTGAAAAAATATATTCGCGTAAGTCATTTGTGCTTCTAACAAAGAACTGTTAAATAAGCAAGTCGCATTTTTGCAAAATGAAAAGGGGTTAAAAAGATTTCCCATAAAACTAGTCTTATTAGGCTTATAGCGACGGACTTGGTTGTAAAACTACGTACACATATAAAAAATTTTTTTTTTTTTTCTTAGTTTTGTTTTTCAAACAAAAGAACTGGGATTGAATTTTTTTTACTAAGGAATATTATATTTCTTGCTTTATGTATTAGTTGAGCAAATTAATTATATTAAGCACGTTGTGGGGAAAACTGATTTATTTTTACAAGTGTAAATTGTGTGGTGCATAATTTGAATTCGTGAATGATGGACACTGAATTCAAAGATTCATTTTTTCAATTAGTTAAATTCCAAACGGAACAAAATGTTGCGTTACAAAGACAGCAAGTTGAACAACAAATGGAACTTCAAGGAAAACAAGTTGGAATTGAGGAGAAATTTAAAAGAGAGTTGTTGGAACAGCAAAAAGCCCAAAGAAAAATGCATGCTGAACAAAAAGAGCTGGCGACAACACGAGAAGAAAGATTCCAAGAAAGACTGCTACAACAGCAGAAACACTTCGAAGAACAGAGAAAATTTCTGGAGGCAACACAGTTAACGAAAGCAAACGAGAATCATAATGCATTCTCCCAGACGGCTGTGTGGAGCGCTATCGAAATTTTCAATTATAATCCAGAAGACGATGTCACTTTTGCTCACTTCTATAGAAGATATGAGGATATTTTTGTATCGGACTGCAGTACATGGACAGACTCTAAAAAAGTTAGATTTTTGCTAAGAAAATTAGGAGCTGCCGAGCATACACAGTTCGTGAATTTTATCATTCCAAAAAAGACTAGTGAGTTGAACTTTCAGGAGGCAGTTACTTTACTAACAGAACTGTTTTCTACAAAAACTTCTCTTTTCCACAGGAGATATAAGTGTATGAATGTCACTAGAAGAGAGGAAGACGACTAAATTACGTATGCAAGTATAGTAAATAAACTTGGCGACGATTTTAAATTAGAAGGAATATGATCGGGTAATTTTAAATGTCTAATATTCTTGCAAGGTCTGGTCTTAAATAAAGACTCTGAAATCAGACGTCATGTTTTAAATAAATTCGAAAATGAGCCATGTCTAACAATACAAAACTTAGCGGAAGACTGTGAACGTTTTGTTGCGTTGAAACAGGACAGTCGTGACATAGAGGAAAACGGAGTGTCGCACATTAAAAAAATCCATCAGAAGAAAAAATTGACTTCAATGAATAACCAGAGAAAAAAACATGGAAAAGATCCACCTGGACCGTGTTGGAGGTGTGGAGATAACCATTGGTACAATGAGTGTCCCTACATATTCAAACAATGTGACAACTGCCACCAGAAAGGACATAAGGCATCACGTTGTATGAAAAAATCTGGTAGAAAGACAGCCATTAAACTGACAAAAATTGAACCTGAAGAACAAAATATCCGGAAATATGTACAGGTCAAAATGCTTAAAAAAAAGTAAGACTGCAGCTTGATAGTAGGGTCTGACATTTCCATTATTAATGTACAGACATGGAAGAAGCTTGGGAGACCCACTATGATCACATCACAAAAAACGGCGAGAAACGTCAGTGGTGAAAAAATAACCTTCGAAGGGGAATTTTATTGACGAATATTTCTTTCCAGAATAAGACCGTAAAAGCCAAAATTTTTGTTATGCGAAAATCGAATAACCTTTTTGGAACTGATCTGATTAAAAAGTTTAGCCTATGGGATCTGCCTTTAAGCTCCTTTTGCCAAAAGGTTGAGTATTCGAATGTGGAGGCAGAAAAACTCAAGAGGAAATTAAAAGAAAATTTTCCAGACGTATTTTCAGGCGGTCTTGGAAGATGTACAAGAGCGGTAGCAAAGTTTGAAGTCAAAACAAATGAACTACCTGTGTTCAGAAAGAAAAGAAATGTTCCATACGCCGCTATAGAGAAAATAGACGGTGAATTAGAAAGACTCGAGAACATGGCTTTCATTTCAAAAATTGATCACAGTGAGTGGGCTTCACCTACAGTTTATGTTAAGAAAAAGAACAAAAGGGTTCGGGGTTGTGCCGACTTTTCCACAGGCTTGAACAAGGCATTAAAAGATCACCATTACCCTCTTCCAAGCCCTGAACAAATATTTGCGGAACTGAGTGGAGGAAAATATTTTTCTAAAATCGACCTCAGCGACGCTTATCTTCAAATACCTGTCGATGAAGAGTGTTCAAAACTGCTATGCATCAATACCCATAAGGGATTATACAAATTTAACCGACTTCCTTTTGGGGTAAAGGTCGCCCCTGCGATTTTTCAACAAATTATGGACATGATGTTAAATTGGATGGATTTCGCAGTAGGGTACCTGGACGATGTGTTAATAAACAGCGTTAGCAAGGAACAACACAAAACTCATGTAAACCAAGTATTCAAAAAAAAATCCAGGATTATGGGTTTAAAATCAAAGATGAGAAATGTACTTTTTTCATGGAAAAAATAAAATACTTAGGACAAATCATCGATGAGCAAGGAAGAAGGCCAGACCCAGATAGGGCAATGGCGATAAGGAACGTGCCTGCTCCAGAAAATACTGCATCCCTACAAAGCTTCTTAGGGTTGGCGAATTACTACAATGTGTTCGTACCAAACATGCATAAACTAAGATCACCCTTAAATGAACTGTTAAAGAAGGACCAAAAATGGGTCTGGACGCAAGAGTGCGAAGAATCGTTTCAGAAAATTAAAGATATCTTAACGTCTGACTTGTTTCTGGCACATTATAATCCCAAGCGTGATATTGTAGTTGCAAGCGATGCCAGCAACTATGGTATAGGAACATGCATATTGCACAAAATGAATGATGGAAAATTAAAACCCATAGCCCATGCATCCTGAACACTTCTACTAGCCGAATAAAATACTCTCAAATTGAGAAAGAGGCTCTAAGAATTATATTTGCGGTAAAGAAATTTCATCGTTTCCTACACGGTAGACAATTTCTGTTGCAAACAAACCACAAACCCTTATCAACGATTTTCGGATCGAAAAAGGGACTACCACAACACACTGCGAATAGACTCCAAAGATGGGGTACCATTCTTCTTAACTACAATTTTCAAATGGAGTATGTACCATCTAAGACGTGTTATCAAGGTTGATACCTAAGCAGACAGAATCATTGGAGGATATGGTGATAGCAGCCATTCAAGCGGAAGCTGAAGTAAAAAATACGTTATGTGACACAATAAGAACTTCCAGTAACGCTTGATGATATTAAGGTGGATGAATTTATCATAAGCACGAAAGAAAAAATCAACAATAGCCAACTAGATGATGGAATTTATTCAATTTGCGACAACGTCCTGTTATATAGCGACAGGGTTGTAATTCCTATGACATTACAGAAAAGAATGCTCAAGGAATTCCATGTAGGACATCCAGGCATATCGAGAATGAAAAGCCTTATGCGCTCTTTCGTTTACTGGCCAAACATGGATAAGCATATCGAAGAAAAAGTCAGGGAGTGTAGAGGATGCGCCTTAGCTACGAAAGCTCCTCCAACTCAATTCGGATCGTGGACTAAGCCGGACCGACCTTAGTCTAAAATTCACTTAGACTTTGCGGGTTCTACTACCTCATTGTTGTAGACAGCCTAGCTAAGTGGCCGGAAGTACTAAAATGCAAGAACCCCACATCCGAGGCAGCTATCAACTTCCTATACGAACTATTCGCTAGGTTTGGAGTAGTAGACTGCATTGTCACCGACAATGGTACTCAATTCACGTCTACTGAATTTAAACACCTTTGCGAGGATCATCTCATCGAGCATATAACAATCCCTCCATACCATCCAAGAAGCAATGGACAGGCGGAGAGATTCGATGACACATTCAAGAGAGCTCTGAAAAAAGCTAGTAGTTCACCGACGGATAAGTCAATCCAACAGTTTCTGCAGGTTTACAGAGTCACTCCGAATGCAAACATCGAAACGTCGAAGACACCTGCTGAGGTCATGTTCGGACGCAAGGTTAGATCGATTTTCCACAAGTTGTTACCAAACCAGGATAGGGCAAATATAAAAAGAACGATAACAAAAAAACGGTATAAAGTTGGCGAAAAAGTTTTTTATAAGATCTACAGAAACAATAGGACTTTCTGGGAGTCCGGTACTGTGGATAAACAAATAGGCAACATGGTCTATATGATTAAGGGACCAGATTTCGTGCACAAACGTCACACTAACCAAATCCGGAAAAGATACTCGAACAGTGAGGTGACCAGATCGCCCGAGGAGGACATCATGGATGCAGTGTTTGATACTTTTCAGGTGCCCATACCAGAGACTGCTCCTGAGATTAGGAGATCAAAAAGAAAACAGAAATCGACTGAGTTGATGATGGTGATTCCCAAACAAAAACGTTATTAATCCCCAGAGGGGATATTTTCAAAGGGGGGTGTTACACCGGCCGTTCTTACACAGGAGAAACTACACCGGTTGTCACTATAAATAGTGCGAGTCACCAGAGACACAGAGACGACAAAGCACAGTCTTGTAACTGTCTAGCCAAGTGCTAGTCACTTTCTTACTTTGTTAATACACTTGTTAAACCAACCCTCGACTTGTTTCCTTTATTTATTATTTACTGTTGGACAACTTCACAACAATTAGTAAATCATCCCAGAAATACTATTTCAGGAGAAAATAGAATCATAATTCTCGAATTTAATCGATTATTTTAAAAATCGTATTATAATTTCTAACGGGCACAGCACAGATTTAGTTGAATATTTCTATTTAATATTTTTAGATTTGGAAACTCATTCTTATTTTAATTGATCTGAACTGTATACAGATTTATTTAAAAAAATATATTATTACCTCTTATATGTGTACATATACTACTTCATACTACTATATATGTACGTATATGCACACTACTCCAATATATATACTACTTCATATTATATAGTATGACGTAGTTTATATAAAGGAGTCGTATATATATATATATATATATATATATATATATATATATATATATATAATTATTTATAAGTAATATTTTCAAATTTTTAAATTTTAAATGATATTTTCAAATTAATAATATCTTCATATATATATATATATATATATATATATATATATATATATATATATATATATATATAGGGTGATTAGAAATTAATACGTGTTCGTAATTTATTACTAATTATAATTTTTACAAGAAATCAATATAATAAGATAGTGTATAGCATGAGGTTTAATTCAAAATTCGATATGAGTGCAAACAATCGCCACCAGCTTCTAAAGATGCCTGGAAATTGTATACACTGATTTTACAAGGAACCTTTTGATTTTTTACTTATCAAGGCTAAAACTCACTCGAAGATTAGGTTCAACAAAATGAATAGATTGACAGATGAATGTGGATTAATTCTATGAGAGTATTGAAAACAACAGTCGACCCAGAAAACAGCATATTTTCCCAATTTTCAAAAACATCACTCATGGAATGTCAGGACTAAAAGAAAAAATAACGTATAATTCATAACTCTTGCTTCCCCCCATTGATTTCTTGTAAGAATTATACTTCAGTAATAACTTACACGTACAGAGCGTTACTTTACAATCACCCTATATATATATATATATATATATATATATATATATATATATGGCGCTGCCACCTATTTCTTTGTAGCCGTAGGAAATTTGAAAGTGATTTTGAAATTTTTGAACATGTTAAAAGTAATTCTTAGCTCGAATGGAAGTTTATAGGCAAAGATCAATGATACTGTTTTATCTGTTTTTTTTTTTTAAATTATTTTGTCGCATCTGTTTACCATTCCATTTTGATTTGATGTAATCACAATATATCCGGTAGGATGCCCCATAGTTGATTTTGCCATTCCCTAGCTTGCCCCAAATTGCAAAACGCTCCATATCGGCCACTGTTTATCTTTTAATTAAGGAAATGGGTGAGTCCAGGAAAGGGTGGGAATGGTATGTGAAGGGTAGGCGTACGACGGCGAGGGTGAGTATGTGCGTGTGTGTGTGTGTGTGTGGGTGTGTGTGTGCGTGCGTGTGTGTAGTGTGTGTAGGTGAGATTGAGTTTATGTTTTCCTGTATGCATCCTGCATACGCACACACGCGCAACTAGGTGCAGCGACTGAAAGTAATTTCAAACAACCCGCAACCCACTTTTAAAGTAAATTGGCGCGTGACGTGTGTGAAACTCCCGAAACACCCGAACTGTAAACATCATCTAAAAGTTTCACCGGCCACGCCCTTCCAGTTTTGGAAACATACTTGCACACTCATAGGCTCACACATGTACGCGTATTTTAGATAAATATATTACGATATATAATGTATAAATATAATCGCTTGTGTAGATTAAATAAGAGT
This sequence comes from Sepiola atlantica, assembly GCA_963556195.1. NCBI lineage: Eukaryota > Metazoa > Mollusca > Cephalopoda > Sepiida > Sepiolidae > Sepiola > Sepiola atlantica. Next base: position 110,783,999 of record OY744531.1, on the reverse strand, counting down.
TAACTATAAAACTATAAAATCACGAACTAGGATAACGAGATGGTTATTAAGTGCAGATGGTATAAATACGCCCCACACCAATAAACACGGGCTTCTAAATAGAAACAATTGCCTTAAAGAACCGAGTTCAATTCCGATTAATTCAATCGCATTTAATTTCGTAATGTTGTTAAACTTGATTGGTTACTTCTCAAACGTGGATCTACGAGAATCTCGCGGTATTTGTTAAAGCCTGAACAAGAAACTTTGATGGGAATATCAATTTTGATAACGATACTTTTTTTAAGGAAACAAAAACTTGAAATCGGAAACAAAAATAGAATTACAGTTTTATATTTAAATAGATCTTCACATTTGGCTCGCAGTATTTACACATGTCTTTATCTAACGCTATTTAGTTTTTAGTTTAAAATTCCGATCAGTAAAAATGACTTAGATTACAGCAACGAAAACAATAATAATATCGAAATAGCCATAATTACTGAGGAAGAGGGAATCCTTTTTAACAAAAAAAGATAACGCGAGTAAAATGAATCAAGAATCTATATCTTCGGATTAAAAACAATCCTTATTAATATGGGTAAAAGAAGTAATGAATGGCAGAACAAAAAGATCTTTTGTCTGCTTAGACGTATTTCGGTAGAAATATACATTTATATTATAAAATAATAGACACACACAGATATATATATATATACATATATATATATATATATATATATATATATATATATATATATATATATATATATATATATATAATATGAAACTAAAAGTATACTTTTTGTAGATAGAACCTATAGTGAAATGGTTCAAGCTAAATATACGAGATAGAGCAATTATAAAGATAGATGAAAGAAGAAGGATAAACATGTACGAATGACAATGACGATTTTAAAATGGCCCGAATTCTCAAAATTACTTTCGAATAAGTGCGCTCCACCTACGACTGAACTAAACACCTCTCTATTGGATTTACTTCATTCTTGAACTTTTTTCTATGCTGCCTTCACGAAAACACTTCTTTTCCATCTGTAAATCTCCTTTCATTGGACACCTCATCAACGGACATTTACCAACTGGACATACCACATATCTTTTTTACACGCACTTTCTCACTCTCCATTATTTTTTTTTTCCAAATTTTGAATTTTGGCTTTTCCACTGCCAACTTATCTATCTATGCAATTCCTCTGATGATAAGATTTTAATCTTTGAAAAGCCTTGGCTTAAGGAAAGAATAATAAACATATTGTTTTACCGAGTATATCTTGCATTGAACAATCGAAGTTGAAATAAATTTGTCATTCGTACATTTTTATCCCTCTTCTTTCATCTCTCTCTCTCTCTCTCTCTCTCTCTCTCTCTCTCTCTCTCTCTATATATATATATATATATATATATATATATATATAAACAAATTATATTCATATTCTAGAGACGTACCATGGTTTCATTGACATGGATAGACATTTACTGTTTGGAAAAGGCTTTTACAATCCATCTTAAATCTTCTGCGACTCACGAAATTAAAACCATTCGAAAAGTAGATATATTAACAGCCTTTTCTCAGCAGTAAAAGTATATCCATGTCAATGAAACCATGCTACGTCTCTCGAATATGTAACGCATAGTTTTAAATGAATAATTTGTACTTTAGCTAATTTAGTAACTGAAATAGACAAACAAATGCCTTTGAATCCATATTTTAAGATGCAATAATTCATTAAAAATCATTTAATTGTTGTTTTTAAAAAACTTTTTTCTTATTAATTTCGAATGATAACACATTCTTTTTCAGAGAAAGAGAAAGAGAGTCTGAATCTGAGGCGAAAAAACAATCGCTATCTTTGATTATTTAAGAATTATAATTTTAATACTATACATACTGTTGGTTTTTATTCATATTTTTTATTCATTCATTAATTTATTTAAATGCGTTATTAAAAGAAATATATATCCCAAAGTAACATTTATTCTGTGTCTACAGTTAGTTGCTATTTCACATCTACGATTTAGTAATTTTTAGAATCTTTAACATGTTAAAATTTCAGTTTTTAGCTTAAAAATAATCAACACGGGTCGTCTTAATATCTGCATGTCTTAATATTTTATATTCTCTATTCAATAATAAGTGATTGATCGCTTTTCTTTAAATTCACAATAATACGTGAGACTGATGTAGTATATTTGTGTTTTTGTTATTTCTGCTTTTGTTACTATAATATATTTTCTCTTTATGCTAATTCAATTTTCCCTATATAATAATTTTTGCTATTTGGGCTTTATTGTGTATATATAAAGGCTAAATAGATTGTGCTTTAAGCTAAGCAGTTATTTAGTAAATAGTAATGTGTTATAATTCTACGCTTACAGCTTTTTTACATTATTGTCTTTCTTTTGTTCTGTTTGGGTAATTACTATTATTATCAGACAAATTACAATGTCTTGTGGTTTATTATTATTATTATTATTATTATTATTATTATTATTATTATTATTATTATTATTATTATTATTATTATTATTATTATTATTATTATTATTATTATTCATTTGACTATTGGAATTATTTTTCCATGGAATTTCTGATGAAAACTTTTTACTTTTTAGTTTATTTCTAGTTTTTGTGTTTCGAACTTTCGTATGAAGATAGAAATCTTATTTGTAATATTTTCTGGAATAAATACATTTGCTATTAATTTCTTTTAAATTAGCTAAAAACGCTATATATATATGTATATCCATATATATATATATATATATATATATATATATATATATATGAGATCTACATAATGTTTATCACGGGTACTGAGTTGAGCACTTTCTCTTATAACTATAGCAATTAATAACTATATTTATTAATATCTATATAGGTGAACACGAGTTGATTTCATGACAAAATGAATTAGCCCCAAAGGGGGTGCTGTCGATAAATACAAGAGAGAAGGTGTTGGATGGGCCTCGTCTTTTCGTTTCACCTGAATCTGCGCTGATTAAGCAAATCACAACAAACAACGCCACAAAGTCGTTAGAGTACTGCGTTTCTCCTCTTTCTCCGCCTTTGCAAATAGTCTGCGATTTATAAAGATGTACATAGTTAATTGTATACACCTGAACCCCCGCTGAGTGGACAGTTCATTTATGTTTCTGCTTTTTATGCACTCTTCCTCCTTGTACTTTCTGACACATTTCAATCCAGATAGACAGACAGACAGACGCGTCGACGTCATTAAGCTGTTTCTATGGTAACAGAACTGCTGAAACGTCACTTTATGACGCCGATATTTATTTACTTCCACCATCACTGATTCACTTCCTTTCACTTCTAACTTGAATTCTTTTACATTTCTCTGTTTCTATGTTTTCTTAAAAAAACACCTTTTCATTATTTTTAAATTTGTTTTTGTGTTTCTTTCTTCCATGTTTTTCACATCTTAAATTATTTAATCTACTAAATATAGATAGAGTAATATATATATATATATATATATATATATATATATATATATATATATATATGGAACAAGAAAATAAAAATATTATGTATATCTTTAAAATAAGACCTATCATGAACAAATTTGATGCTCAATATACGAGATAGAGCAATTATATACGCAAATGAAAGGATGAAAATAAAAAGTTGTCAAAATACAAAATTTATTGTATCTTTAGTTGTTCACAATAAGGGATTTATTCTTCTTAAAACCATGGCTTTTTAAAGAATTGAATTTTTATCATCAGAGAAATACAGATGGATAAGTTGGTAAGAAAATAACCAAAGTCAAAGTTTTAAAAGATTAAAAAATAAAATGTAATTTGAGAAAAATATTTAGGGTAAAAATATGTTGAGAGTGTCCAATGCAAAGAAAATAAATTGAATGCATATAAAGAAAAGTTCACTGTAAAGGTCGTCATGGAAACTGCAGCAGCAGGTTCAAAAGTCGTAAATCTAAGGATAATTGTAAACTCTATTGAATTGTAGAAATCAAATCAACAAAGCCAAAAATCCAGTTGTTTGGAAGTTGCGTGTCAGAAAGTTTATAGAGTTATTTATGAATTCGAAATCATTTAAAAACTTCTATGGACTCTCCATATACAGTTTTACGGATCCTAATGGAAAACAAAATTGTTTCGCAGAAGCAAAAAAAAAACAACAAAAAACACAGAGTCGACGATGAAAACCGAACATACAGGGTAGGAGTTTATATCCGTTATAAAGATCGAAATTCATAATTCAGGCACGCTAAATAACGAAAGGGTAAGCAGGGAGGAATTAGTGTGAGGGCTTAGGTTATTAAAGTAAAGAGATGTAAATTATGTTGCTTAAATACAGGCAGGCATCGGATTAAAAAAGATTTATAAGAAAAGATGTAGAAGTCAATAGTGACGTTAGGGTTAGCGTTAGATTTGAAAAGAGTGAAAGAAGAATGTGTCAAAAAGAGTAGAGGGTGAATACTAGAGGATTACTATTAAAAAAAACGGGTTAAAAAGAAAAACTAAAATAAACTAAAAATTACGCATTAAACATTGAAATTAAAAAATACGCATTAAAAATTAAAACATTGAAAATTAACAATTAAAAGAAAAAACGAAATAAAGATGGTGGAAATTCTTCTTTCCACTTAAACATAAAGCAAGATTCTTCTGTTAAAGAGATTGAATTCTGTATGTTATAAATATTGTTAAAAAGTAAACAAATGAATACAAAAACTCATTTCACAGCTATATTTCTTTCACTAACAGTAGCTGTTTTTTAGTTCATATGATAGAGCATCGAACTGACACAGTCTCTAGTGACTGATGTCCGAGTTCGGCTCTATCTACACTGATGAGTTTTAAAAAGACGAAAGACTTGTCTATCGATGGCTATATATATATATATATATATATATATATATATATATATATATATATATATAGGACATATTTTTCGTTAATATATATACATTTTTATTAATTTTATAAGTACATAAAAGTAATCAATGGAAACGTGTTTCTGGCTCACAGCCGTTATCAACATGATGTATATATATATATATATATATATATATATATATATATATAGAGAGAGAGAGAGAGAGAGAGAGAAAGAGAGAGAGAGAGAGAGGGAGAGATATAGATAACTAGATAGATAGATAGATACAGAAATAAGGAAAAAAAAACATTATTTATATATTTATTTTTCCATTCTTTTTTTCATTATCTTTTACGTTGGAATATTACGACTATTAAATAAAAGTACGTTTGACCTCTTCTACAAGGTTACCAAAAATTTCTACCACCTTTCGCCTTTTCTCTATTCCTCTTCTATTTCTTTATTTTTGACCTGCCGGTTGTCGTTCCTGCATTTTAAATTTTATCTCCGACGAGAAGACATCATTTTTATTCTTTTGGCTTTTGCATATCTTAAGTAGGTATAGAATGTATCGAAATTTGAAACCTAACGCGGACTGAATAAATCCTTTTTCACATAACAACAGTTTTTTAGTCATCGTTAATTCATTCTGTTGGCTATTCTACCTTTTATATGTTTTATCACATCTCAGATCAGCTGGGTTTTACATGGAGACTTACCCGGGGCGGTCTGAAGAGATGAAAAGTTATCTGATTATTAAGTATAACGTTCTATTTCGAACGCACAGAAAGTTCTATTTCAAGAAATCTACAGGTGTTAACATGACGTCAGATTAAAGAGAGAGAAAGAGAGAGAGAGAGAGAGAGAGAGAGAGAGAGAGAGAGAGAGAGAGAGAGAGATGGACACAAGGCAAGGGCGTATTTGATTAATAACATGTAAACAGCACATTCTCTAAGATTTATCGTGAGTATCGCTCAAATATGATATATTTATTTGGATTTTTGTATTAAAACGTTTTGGGTTTGTTTTTAAATTGTTTAATTTAAAAAATAATTGATTTAAAAATTACTATTTAAAAAACAAAACACATTTTACTGAGAAATTAAATAACCGAATTTAGAATCGTGTTTACTGTACTTTATTTTTTTAATTGTTGATTTTATTTTAGGTACACGTTTTGTTCGATTTGAAAAACTTCAAATATTATTATCTTTTTACGACCTTAGTGAGTTTATGATTTTTTGTTTTACATTTACGCCGTAAGAGGAAAATTTTATTTAAAAACTATGTTTTTGTTATTCCATGTTATATTTATTAAAATAAAGGATGGGGTGATTTTCTTTCTATTTTTTTTGTAAAAAACAAACAAACATATTTTACTGAGCAATTAAATAAAATAACTAGCAAAAATATGCGATATCTTAGAAATAATTTTAAATTTTAAGTTTAATTTTAAATATGTTCACGGTATTCTGGATTTCGAATTTCATTTGTTATTTTAATACATATATACGCAACATTATGCATAGATTTCTCTTTAAAACATGTCATTAAAATAGTCTATTACTGATTATGATAGCGCATTCCTATTAAACAACGATTGGGTCAACTTAAATCAATAGAAACTAGTAGAAGGACGAAGGATATTCGATTACGAGAAACATGAATTAAAGCAAACACGGATATTCTTCAGATGCGTCCATTCAATCTGCGCGTTTACCAATCGAGATACTATTAAAATGTCAGCGTTACAGACGGGTTGACGGACAGAGCCTCTTATAGAGATACGCGGACGCATCGATAAAAAAATAATCGTTCAAAATACGAGGCCAATTATATATTCGTAATATTTAGTTTATGCGGATAGAAATAAAGTAGAAAACATGCGTTAACAATGCACTCTCTTCCAGTGATTTTAACCTGACACCTTACACATTATCCAGAAACACGGGCGACAATATGTTACGAGTTGAATAACGATGATTGGATGAGAAGTATACAAGATTGGCGGCCATGCTGACGTATTTAATATAAATTTGCCTTTGCCTTTATTTCTCGTTCCAATTAAGATTTCTGTAAAACAAAAGACATTAATGTTTGACCATATCTCTACCATTAAGACGTTTTATGAAATCACCGTTAGCCAAAGCGTCCGTATTGAACGTAGACGACTAAGTACATTAAAATTCATAAGAGCTACATTTATGTGAAATCAATAAAAAGAATTCAATGAAATTTCAACCAATTGATTATCGACAGGTCAGTTAAAAAACGAATAAACATCACACGAGAAAAAATATGGAAGTTGGACGACGTGTTACTTGAGAGGCAACACGTTGCTAGTTCTTTTTTAAAACTGGGCTCACTCTAAACTCGCTACTATAGACGTAAGGGGCTACTGAAAATTAGGGTGAAAGTTTAGGCGGCCATCCTAAATTGGGAGCTGTGAAGCGAGATGCTTGTTCACATTAGTTTTACATTTCTGCATGTCGGTACAGTGGGGGAAAAGAGCAGGGAGGGAGTTTCAAAAGCCGACAGCTCTGAGGAAAGAAGCTATTAAAGTAGAAGGCTCTCCGGCATCTGGGTAGTTTCACAATGAATGAATAGGATTGAGCTGATTGTCGGGTTTGGCCGAGTGTATTTACGCTGAGGGCTACTAGAGCAGCAAGCCCATCGGAGCACATTCCATTGAAGTACTTGTAAAACAAGCACAATGATGTAACATTGCAGCGATGAGACAGGGGCTTAAGCTTGGTGAATAGTGAGGGACCTATTAGATTAGCGACTCTTTTTTTGGCCTTGTCTAAAAGGGAGAGGCTAGTGGATGGTACACCAGCCCAGATGTGATAACAATGTTCCATACATGGGCGGATGGTGGCTTTGTAGAAATATAGGTGTGAGGAGTTTTCTAGCATGGTAGAGGGAGCCCACGTTCTTTGCAGCAGCCTTGGTAATGTCTTTGTTTCAAAATTCATGTTACCTGTGAATGTTAGGCCGATGAGTTTGAACGTCCGACTCTCAGGTCCTTGGCGTTGGTTCTTTTTAGATGCAACTTCGTTTCACAATGAGACGCTTAGTCCCTTGGTAGCTCGGACTGACACGATTCAGCTTCAAGGTCGAAGCATCACACTAGTTCATGCATTATACTAAATACAAGTCTTCCCACTAATGATCAGCATCTTTTGAAAAATTGATTTAAAGGCCTTTTTCATATTTCGTACTCACTGAGTATGAACCAAACAGTTAACATTCTACCAACACTAAAACTTACATTATGTTGTGTAAACACTAATGGTTTCACCGCGGCTGTCAATGTATCTTACACGCTAATGAAATCTGATATTTTACTTGTTTAAATTAAAACAAAATTTTCAACTTTTCTTCGAATCAAAACTTTTTTCAACAAAATGCTCAAACCAAGAGAATTTACACTTGAACATAGATAAAGAAGGATATCCAAGCAGAGAAATATGAAAATAAGTATCGTTAGGGGACATCAGAAACAGGAAAAAGTAAGATCGAAAGTAGCGTTGGGAGCTTTCGAATTTTTCATTAGAGTCACTCGTTTTGCGTGACAAAAGATTAACTGCTCCAAACATCACCGTAAAACTGGAAAAATGTCGTTAAAAAATGTGTGAACATCCACTTTGAGAAGACTCCGTGAAGCTGCTCTTAAGAAACTAATTTGAGGAAACAAAATGAGATCAAAAAGCTTCAGTTGACCAAGTCGTACAAAGACCGGAAGACAGATCAGTGGAATAAAGTCCTTTGGAGTGAAAAATCAAAGTTCGAAACCTTTGGATCAAATAGGAGGGTCAATATGTGCGATGAATACTGATTAATAGATCTGAAATCACCCATCAAGCAAGCTCTGTATTGTGTAAGGTTAAGGTTAGCCAATTACAAAGTCGGGCATTTGCACCAGTTGAAAGGCAAAGTGAATCAGATAGGCTTTTACAGCATACCGCGGAATCTAGAACGCGGCCTATGGATCAATGATTAGTATTCATGCAAGAGAATTCTCCCACAATTACACTTTGCCAGAGGTACATTAAAAGCAAAAAGAAACATCAATTGATGTCTTAGCTGGGTAAATCAGCGGACTTTAATTCAATTAAACTGGTGTCGGGTGAACTTGATCCACAAGTGCGGCTTACCTCTAGTTACTCTTGTTGGAAAGCTTGTCAGAACAATCTCCAGTCTCTCTCAATTATTTGGTGGGAATAATGCGGAGAATCTGTGAAGCAGTCATAGAGGCGTGGATTAAATAAAGGGTTCTGTTCAAAATTTCGTTCAGATTCCCAAGTTCGACAGAAATATTCCCGAGTTCGAACAGATACATCTGAAGAAGGTCGGAGGTTACAGCAGACAAAATGTTCTGAGAATAACACCCAATATGAGAACAGTAGTCGGAATAATCCAAATTATACAAATTATGAATACTCATCTTAAAAATTGAGAAACATATGCATATTAGTATGCGAATATTATCCCTCGCTATCTGTATATCTTAGAGAAAAAAAGATGAAGATAGAGACCGCGTGCATTCTCGAAGATCAGATAAAATATGTCATGGAATGCACTGGAAATAAATGGCAATGTAGAAATAATGCTTGTAGATTGATAGATAGACTGAAGACAGAGAGGGAAGTAGAAAGAACGCGTGTGAGGGACAGTGAAGAGAAGTAGAAGAGGAAGGAACAGAGAGGAGCGAGAGGGGGAGAGAGGAGGAGGGGGAGCAAGAATGGAGACGATTGGATGGTAAGTGCAAGTGACAAGAAAAGGAAGGTAATGGAAATCGCTGTGTCTGATCGATGATCCATTTGACAATTGACGATCGATAATCGAAAGAAGGAAAATCATTGTGAATCGCGCGGGGAGGGGGAGGGGGGAGGGGGGCATAGAGGAATCGAAGGCAAATAACGTCTATTAATGCAAGGTTAATTTGTTGCTTAAGTTACTAGAACTGAGGATGAGGCGATGTAAAAAATGGAAGTCTTATATGAGGCCATGGGGAGCCTTTTGAGGAGAGTCTGGCAACCAGTTAATCGATGAAGAAGAAACAAAAAAAACAGACATTCGACAAGGATTGAATACGAAAAAGGAAATGCAACTGCTGTGGGTGAATCAAAACGGATGCATCGGTAGTCCAAGATAGAAGGACATGTTTTTTTGTTTTTTACTTTTTGGAATCAAGACGGAAATATCAAGCAAGATGTAATATTAAGCAAGATGTAATATTAAGCAAGATGTAAATGAAAAAAAAATACTCCCAGGAAGTGAAGTATATATGAAACGAAGGTGTATTTATCGATACTATTTGTAAAAAGAGGAGCGTTAATTGGTGAGGGAACATTTATTGAAAGGAGCATACTCAATGGAAGGAAGCTATACATGGAATAAATTGTATTAATTTGAGTAAGACGATTTATTGATGGAGCAGTATTTATGGAAACCAGAGTATGTATTAAATGTAAAGTTATTATGGGACGGGTGTGTATTTATCGATACTATTTGTAAAAGGGAGAGCGTTGATTGGTGAGGGAGAATTTATTGAAAGGAACATACTCAATGAAAGGAAGGTATTTTTTTACAATGAGGTCACCGCTTATCAAAACACAAAGGCCACGCGAGTATAAGGGATAGAGAGTTTGACTAGTGGACGGTGAGACAACATCGCGAATACAAGTACGATGGTTGTAGTGGGTCAGCCATTGATTATTTACGTGGACGGTTCAACAAGAACTTGTTTACATTGTACTTGAAGACGACCACGTTGTAATCGGCTGAGAAGCAGGCTCGCGGCACTCTGTTCCACAGACGGACAGTTTTAGGAAAGAAGCTCTGCTCATAGAAGTTTCGTTTAGACTTGGGCACGTAGAGGGAGAAAAGGAAATCATTTACAGTGGTAGTAGCTAGGCGGGTTCTAGTTGTAAATGTTTTATAAGGAAAGACCATAGATTTGAGCTCAGTCGAGCACCTGCAATGAAAATAACGGTAGAGCAAAGAAAGACTAGCAACTTCTCTTCTGTGAGAGAGTGGCTATAGGGAAGAGAAGAGGACATCCCCGACTAAATTTCGAAGTCGGTTTTGGACTCTGTCAAGGCAGGAAAGGATGCTCTGAACTGCTTCTCCTTATATGTGGCAGCAGTACTTCCTCTTAGGATAAATTTGTCTCTTGTACAGGTAGAGGATGGTGTCGGGCGTGAGATACTTTCTAGAGCGGTAGAATGATCAAACCATTTTTCCAGCGGCCTTAGCAACAGATTTGATGGAAGTCTTCCGCTTCATGTCTAGAGAGAAGGTCAATCCCAGCAGCTTATCAAAGCAGTGAGCTTCCTCAAGGGGAGAGCCGCTCATTTAAACTGGGACAAAGTGGGGATCGGAGCGTTGGTGGTGAAACGAGAGGAGCTAGGAATTTGACGCATTAAAGATATTTGCGCCTTTTTTATTCTCCCATTGCACAACTTGCTCCAGGTCGGAAGAGCGATTGAATATTTTGTATTCATTTGAGTAAGATTCTATTTTGAGGGAGGAGTATTTATGGAAACCAGATTATATATTAAATGTAAAGTGACATGGCAATTATTTATAAAAATGACAGTATTTATTAAATGGTGGGGTATTTATTGACGGAGTATATTTACTGGAGGCAGAGTATGTATTAGTAGGAAAATATTTATCAGAAGGACACTTGTATTTGTGGGATATTATTTATTGGAGAGATAGGAAGCAATTATTAGAGGGGGTATTTATTATGAGAAAATGTTCATTTTATTGGACAGAAAGTATTTATCAGAGAAAAGGTCTATGTGTGGGAGAGTATTTATTATATATAAATAGAAGGGGGCGATGCAGTTTAATCATTGTCGAAATAATATTTATATTATAGAAAGTGTCAACGTAATATCAACTCAAACAAATGAAAATATAATTTTGTTGGCAAATTGAATAGAAAGGTCGGTGCTAAATTAATTGAATACATTACTTTGGCTTGTTTTGGAATTTAGCTTATAATAAAGTTTTAGTATTAGAGTAAAGTTTAGATAAAACAATTTGTCTAGACCAGCGTTTCTAAATCTGGGTTCCCCAGAACCATAAGACTCCGCAAAATGTTTCTAGACAAGCTAGATAAACTTATACACTTTTGATTTTTAATTTGATTTAATATATGTAATATTATAAAACACGCACAATATATACTTACTTATTGTAATATAGACATCATTATATCTAACCTGCTATTAATTTTTTAAAAGAACCACTGGGAATATATTTAATGATATCTCTACGATGCCAGGGTGAAAATTTGACAAGGAAGTATTAATTTTTCTTTAAACCGGTTGTTAAAAAAATGTAATAAAAAACAACTACTCGTGGCAGGACTATTCTATTGATCTACCGCCATGTTGGCTATTATGAAAAACAAAGAATCCCAACGTTGTTATTGTGTCAATTGAAAAAAAAACTATTCTCGGAAATGTGAGGTCGAATTTTGAGGTGTTTGAATATTTCACATTGAAGTGTAAAATAAACTGAAAGACAATACGTCTTTCGAAAATTAAAACAAAGCGTTCAAAGTATGAAAGCGGTTTTATAGTGTCGATTGAAAACTTACGCAAATGTAATGTTGAACTTTTGAGGAGGTTCAATTTTTCACAGCGAATTCTGGAACAAAAGGGTGCGAAAACTGAACCGAGTAACGAAAAGAAAATGACTGGGAGTAAAAATCAATTAAACTGCCGACAAATAAAACTTATTCGCTTAAAAAAACAGAACGGATATTCCGCGTTTATAGCTGAAAATCCTATTTCAAAATAATAATCAGGACAAACCAACTGACTTACGGACAGACTCTCAAATAACACTACATGGATGCGGATAGAAACGATGAATACCTGTGAGGAAAAGTCAACTAAAAATCTGCGCAAGTCATTCAGCTAAAAAGAAAGGGAAATTATTTAAAAGAGAATCTCACTAAAACTAAACAAGTCGATTAAATGTCAGCGAAATGAGAAAAGGTCAGTACGTAAGAGTGTCTCTAATTTCTGAAATCAGCGATGCCAATGCAACCTTTGTTCAATCTGGTTTCGCATCTGAAGAAATCATTGGGTGAATTCTGTAGGTGGAGAATGTCAGCGAACAGAAATAATCAGGTGATTTTTTTAGATGCGCCCACGGTCGATCGAGTCTGTCGATTCGTCAGAATTCAGATGCAAATCGCATGTTTAGACGCTCACATAACAGGTTATGGTTAGTGTTAGGGTTAAGGTTCATCTGATCAGACATGCACTAATTATCCGCCTCGTCGCTTAACAAATAGAATTAATTTTCTCAATAAAGATGAATGCTACTATTGCATTAAGGGCCACTATGTTGAAAAAGTGTACTTGAGTTAGTACGAATTGGGACTGAGATCGGGATCGTATAGCTCAGTGCATGTCGGGCTGACACAAACTTTGAAGAAAATAAATCTGTTTTCCCACGAGTGAGTAACGGATAGGTGAACTTAAGATCAAAAGAACAGGGCATTGGGGCCAGGGAAGGTTAAGGACAAAGCAGACAAATCGAGTAAACGATGACGTCACTTGTTTTTGTGCTGTGCCGCGTATTTGATCATCTACTAAGTTAGGATGAATCTAACATTTAGAACAAGTGTATAAGATAGACGGCCTTTCTCTAACGGTGCCTGTTTTATTCAGGACAGTGGGCAGTATACGAATAAGAATGATGCTTGTTCCGCATCAAAGGGATTTCGAGTTAATTGGGGTGTAGATGCAATCGGGTGCGAGTGTCGGGGGCAGATGGAACCATTGAGGGGGTCGAAGTAAAAGAAGATACCGTAATATTAGATAGGATGAGAATAAGGTGGACCTGGTTTGGTTATCGGATGTTTTCCGGGAGTGTTGGAAGTAACCTTTCACCTTTTTACCGTGCTGTGTAGTTAGAACCATGGGAGAGGGTCCGCCACAATAAAAAAGGGTTGGGAGTTAGAAAGACAGATGATAGTCTTCGGACATTCGTGTCGGGAGTGCTGAAGTTTCTAAAACGCAGTGTCCAAATGTATAAGGACGTTACCTTATGTAAAATTAATGACTAACCACATATTAAAAGAAGAGATTTCTGTTTTTTGTTCCTCTCATATCGCGATAATACGCGCAAGTTAGATTGATTAGGTTGTATACCGATGCATAGGAAGAATGTGCTTGGGTGTGTTACGAATACATGGGGATTACATACTGACAATACAGGGCCGCATATAAGTAGTCAATCAGTTGTTCTTGGTACTGCCTCGCCCTACAGATAGGTTTTTGAAATAAAATCTTAGGATTGTTTTTTCTGATAAGAGAAGAAGGTGTGTTACATTATGAGGGCCCTATATTTTGAAAAAGTGTACTTTAGCTAGTATGGATTGTGACCGTTGTTAAAATTATCTAGATATGTGCATGTCAGCCTGACACAATCTTTGTGTAGATAACACTATTTTCGCACGAGTCAGATTAGATAAGTTGAACTTTGGATCAGGAAAACAGAGCTAGGGATCAGTAAAGGAAAAAATTCAGAGAGCTGAGGTGTTGATAGTGCGATGATGTAACTTGTTTGTCGCGAACAAAAGAAACAATGACGTCACGTTTGTGACAGTGAGAGAACGCTAGAGTTTGAAAATGAGTCTATGTATTAATTTGAAGCGGTATGGACTTCCCAAAGTATGCTCTGATACTTTGAAACTTTATGTTAAGTCTCGGATGAGATGTAGAAGACACCCCCTGCATATCTGTCTGTCTGTCTAGTATAAAACTGTACGCCACAAGATTAATAAGTTATTAAGAGCGATAATAAGAATCATAAGATCGACACGGTCTCTCTCTTCTCGACGCTGTTAAGATAGAAAAAATCAATACGAGCCTCTTGGAACCTCTCAAACTCTGTCTTCGACTCCCCTTTGTCGTAGAAACAAGTTTATCAACAAATACACCACAATGATGATCACGGTCTGGGTGAGGAAGAAGATATCAACGTAATTATGGCGAATCACGACACAACAAGATGAGAACGGAAGCAACGAAGACGAATCACGACCAAAAAATAAAGAAGGAATCAACGCCAGAGAAGACGACCACGACACCAAATTAAGACAAGAAGGAAAAAAGTAAACATGCATATATGAGCCAAAATACGCGCCAACCTTCACTGACGCTAATGTCCTGTTCTTTTGGTCTTAAGTTCACTTACCCACTCGCGGGAAAACAGATCAATTTCCCCAAAGTTTGCGTCAGCCTGACCTACACTATACCAATCCTGACCTCAATTTCAATTCGTACTGGCTGAGGTACACCTTTTAAACATAGAGCCTCGCATAATGCAACATTTTTATTGGCGTGAACTTGTTCATAAGAAAGTTTGAAACGTGATGTTTATCATTGTTATGAACTTGTTACTAAGAAAGTTTAACATATCTTTATCGTTAATCAGGCAGATTTAATGAACGCATCTTAAAAACATTTGTTTTAGTTAACACCAGAGCAGAATACATGATGGTATCATTTACCATTGGCTATGTCTGTTGTAAACAACATAGCAACGTTTTCGTTTTCTTAAGGCCGAAAAACAATGACTATTTGAAGTGTTTCATTGAACACAAACTATTTTACGCAACACTAGACCGGTTTTATATAAGGCATGATCACGTTGAAACACTTGGTCTCATAAAATCACTGAAACTGAGCAACATTTAGCCTGATCAATACTAAATTCTTAAGTAAACATCACAAGATCTCCCGAATGGACTTGAACTCTGTTTGTCGATTCTACTGTTCAAGTTAGGTAACTCTTCTCGAAATAAATTGGTCCTTTTACCAAGTTTAAGAATATCTCTATATTCATATGTAGCATTAAAGTATCACTCGGTAACCCATTGTCAACGATGGATGTGTAGTGTCTGTGTACTCTGTGAAAAACGGTTACCCACAAAGATATATCACGACATAAATTAAATTAGATTTAGGGGTCCCCGCCAACGCTGCAAAGCATAGGCAACGGAAGACATTGCCGATTCTTTTGTACTGTGTATAAACGTATGCCATCGCTGTGATATGCCAGTCAAACGGCGAGGTTTATAACCGGGGACAGATTAGAATATAATACACGTTTTAAACAGCATTTTCACATTCACATCTGAGTTGCCCAGATGCATGTCAGTTTACTCTGAACGACTGGTCGCAAACGGTCTATTGTTTTCCATTACCGCCACTGTAATGGTTTACCGGCTTGATGTTCCTCAGCTGTTAGTATGTCTATATGTAGAGAAGAGTGTTTCCTCTCTTACCAAATCTTGAGCCGTTTCTCGCCTTTGGACAGAGAGAGAGAGAGAGAGAGAGAGAGAGAGAGAGAGAGAGAGAAAGAGGGGGACGGGGAGGGGAGATATGGAGAGAGAGGGAGACATATATCTTTAAAATACGGCTCTATTCTTCGGATAAGCTGCTTCCCTCAAAAAGTACATGGCGTTAATTACTTGAGCAGGTCGCGGAAGCGCCCGAAAGTTGACCAAACTATTTAACTTACAACACTGTTGGCGTATGAATATCTTATTTGCATGACAATACAATATTATAATTAGGATTGTTAATTGTATTTTATTTAATAAATGGTGAAATCAAATAATCGTAAAAAGTATTTATTTAAATAAATTTCATGAGATCTATATTTTATTTTTTAGAAAATAAATGTCAATTCAGTTATGCATTTGAAACTTGCTGCTTTCACAGACACAGTTCTTGTTTAACAATCATTTCTGTACAAGCTATAAAATAGTAACATTCTGTTAATTTTGCTTGCTTGCTTCTTGTACATTGAATGATTATGTGGCAGGAAGGGCAAATGGGAGGTCAAATGGGAGGTCAAATGGTGTGAGAGTTCGAATAGAGGGAGTAGTAACAGCATCGTAAAATAAGCTCGCGAAGATAATGACGCTAATTAGTAAATGACGTAAATAAAGCAGAAAAGGAAATATATATATATATATATATATATATATATATATATATATATATATATATATATATATATATATATATATATATATATAAAGAAAAGTGGGGATAAAGTGATCCGACGTAATGTAAAATGAAAAATGAAAAGCCAAAAACTATGTGATTTCATCAACGTTTCGTCAGGATGAAGAGAGCAGTCTAGAAAAATCATACAGAATAATAATTTTCTACATTGCTTTCTTCATCCTGAGGAAGTCTTTCAATAACGACGAAAAGTTGCTGAACACATAAATCACATATCAATAGTTTTTGTCTTTTCTTTTTAAAAATGTTACCCCCAAACATATATATATATATATATATATATATATATATATATATATATATATATATATATATATATATAGTCATACACAGACAGCAATTTTATTGTCAACGACCACTCTGTGTGCTTAGGTGTAACAAGTGTATCCACGCCGTGATTCGAACGCCGAACGATCGGTCACATCTTAATATCGTAAAGTAGCTTATCCGCCGCACAGACAAACTAGCCACTATATGGTTCATTTATAATTATATGAGGAATACAGTAATGCGCAATGTGCCCATTGGATACACGGATCGTCTATTTATTAAGAAAACCAAGAAAACCAAGAAAAGGGCTATCAACAAGCTAAAATGTAAAAACACTAACTCTACCCAAAATACATTAATCTTATTGTTTATGTTATAAACTTGTCAAAATTGCCAGTGTTTAACATATATAAAAAGCATTCTAGATTTAACACGAATAATAAAAAAAAATTATTCGACTAAAAATGTTTTCAGAAAAATCAGGTTTTGTTGATGAGTCGTCGATTGCACTCAGAATAAAATCGAGCAACGGCAAATAAAACATTTTTATGTTTACGTTTTTTTTTTACTGAAAGAGAATCTAACATAACAGCGAACAAAGAAACAGGTGTAGATGACAGTAAAACCTTACCGCCCCAAAAGATGGCCGGGGCCGATATCGTAAAAGATTCGTGCCAGCAGAAAAAATTCTACCAAAAATGTTCGACATGTTTAAGATGCTAAGTGATGGGTACTTGTTTATATTTATGCTCGTTGTCACGGTGATATTACAATATGCGTACACACACACACGCACACACACACATACACACACACACACACACACACACACACACACACACATATATATATATATATATATATATATATATATATATATATATATATATATGTATATATATATTTCCATTAGAGGTTAGAGATTTTAAATTGTTCCAACATAATCTAAGATTTGGCATGTGCAAATGTACTTGTGTGTGAACTTAACTGGAAGGTGTTATTTGAATTTAAAAATAATCAAACGGAAGTTATCATTACAAATTTTAAACGTTTTTCATTAAATCGCTTTAATTAATATTAATACTGATATAAATAATAATATCAGAAAAGTATTACTTATATATGAGAAAATAATAGACTCAAATTAAAAATGAATCGCATAGAATATTAATTTTCGATTCTGTTGGCATTTGATTTCCTTGACTTATAGAAGTGATGCGATGAAAATGACAGGATTTGAACATGGCATCCAGTCGTCAGCACGTGCCGAGGTTTTTTTTTTACTACCACCTCTCGGTTACGTGCCTATAAAAGCAGATGAAAATTGATTTTCCTCTTATATCTGATCCACTGATAGAATACATATAAGAGATTCGTAATAAACCAGTGCTTCAAAGCTTTTTTTCCTGTTTTTTTTTTACATCTTTACGTGCTAGGGTCTTATCAACTCTGACCAATCTTCGGGGCGGGCATCCTTTGATAGTACAGCCACCAGGCGTTTATTGCCATGGCTTCTTGCTATTGTAGAGTTACGTATACAGGAAGTGACGTCACGATCGGAAATGGACGTGGTAAAGAAGTAAGAGAGTTCCTGCTTTTTGCGTGTTCTGCGTCAAAAAGAATGGACGTCTGATTACGAAACTTTCACCACCCCTACCGGTGTTGGCGAGGAGTTGCAGTTTATCTAGATGCATTTGCTGTAAATTGTGGTAATAAGTAAATTGAATCTCAAAGCAAACACTAGAGTTATTTGTTTGTCTTAGTTTTTTTCTAATATTCTAGCCGCAAAAAGAAACAAGAAAAGATGAGCATGGCTACGACCGCCGCTGCCATAACTGCTGGGAGACGTCACTATACACTGTGCAGCTACTTACGACGTGTCAGTAAAACTTCAGTTGTGCTTGTTTTGTACTACAAGACGCCCAAAAAGCTACAAAAGGTCGGAAGGCAAAACAGCCGAAACGTTGTGATAACAACACGCATATGAAAACCATTCCGAAAATGATAAATAATAATTTGTCTACATGCTCCCTGCAGGGAAATGCCCATTTCTGTCATTAGTGTCCTCTTCTTTGACTGTAGCTATATAGACTATTTTCTTGGTGAGGCATTACCCTACCTGAAGTGTAGTTGCCTTTTTTGCCTACATTTACGATCTATGTTATTTGTGTTATTGTTTTTTGTATCATGTTATTGTAGTGTGACTGTATTATTTTGACTGTGCTCAAAATAGGCAAGCCGGGCCCGCAGTCCGCGCCTATAACCACCACGTAACATTTATATATGTGTTGAATATCAATTTTACAAGAACGCTGATATTTTTGTTATTGTTTTTTTTCGGCGATTGTTGACCGGTTTTACCGGTGCATTATTATTATTTGTCGCTTCCCTGAGCGGTTTGTTTATTTTAAGAATATGCAGAGGGCCCCCAATCGAACGCGTCATCAATCTTTTTATATATAGATGTTTTAATTAATTAATTTATCTATTAATGTTTGTATATATAATTTTTTTGAATTAATTTATAGGGGCACAACAATAATTTACGTTGTGTTCTAAAGTAGATATAGTGAAATGTTAATTTATTAGCGTCAGAAAGATGTTTTGACAGATAAATAATATGGTGGTGTAAACCAAACAATCTTCTATTTCTGTATCATCTGTAAATTGGATTTTAGGTGGTTATTTATGCCTCTATTTTAGAGGGAATTTCGTAGAGGATTTTGTTCTATTGATTATATTTTTCTGGAAATCAATAGACATAAAATATAACAATTGTAATATGAGTAGTAGAAGTACATAGCGTGTGCTAATTAATTCCCGGACAACGCCTCGTGTGCTTACTGGCAATAAATGTAACTGTATTCCCTATGTCTTTGATAAGTAATTTACGATCATATGAAATGTGATTGCGTAAAACACGCCCGAAATAAATGTTTAAAAAGCGGTTTCTTTGGAAACACTTATCCACTTTGAAAATAGAATGAACATTTTTATGAGCCACGTGCAAACAAAAAACAGCGACGTTAAAGGAATTAAGAGTCCCAATGCACGCGATCCCTTTCTTCTTTTATTATTCAGTTTTATCATAAGTCTCGTGAACATTTATAGCGGTACACTTATAGAGAACGCATAATGTTTTCGTGACTTCGCGTCATCAACGTTCGGGCAGGTCTCGGAAACGCCCGAGAGTTTACGAAGCAAACACGAGGCGAAAACTGTCAAACGCCAAATTGAAGACCGGCAGACGATAATAACAACATAGCTAAACAACTGTTATTAATTAGATGTTTATTTATTTATTTATTTTTGTCAAAGAAAACATTATTAAGGAAACGTTTTTAAATATATAAGATGATTTTGTTTGATATTTTCAGCAAACATTTTTTTCTTTTTTCAATGTTTTTTTTTAAAATTCAATGTTTATTTTCACATTTATTGCCAATGTGTGTTTTCTTGCTAACATAAACACCGAAACAACTATTTCTAAGCAATTCCTTTTCTTAACGAACGAACTGTTTTAAAGCAAGTAGTTTATTTTTTTCCAATCTTTTTTCTATGTGTTTTCCATTTGATAACAGTTTCTGAGTTTAGGGTTAGGGTTGCAGCTGGTCCAAAAGTTCCCTTGTGTACTGGTTCTGTTGCTGACAGAACTCAATTAGTCGTTCTAGAGATTCAACAAGCTGACAGCGATGATAGAAATTCATTGTTTTTATTTAATGAGATTAATTTCTTCCAAATGTTATCGTCTGCTTGCTTGGAAACTGATTGTCTAATGCCTGCTGCAACCTGATTGGTTAATAGTTTCGTCAACTTTCGGGTGCTTCCGAGACCTGCCCGAACGTTGACGACGCGAAGTCACGGAAACGCGGTGCGTTCTCTATAAGAGTACCCTAAATCCTTCGGATACTTTGAATCGAACATTTCTTGATAGGCTTCTTCAACTTTGTCGAAAGACTCAAGTCACATTTAACTAGACAAGCGGAGTCATAAATGGATGATAGCTTATAATGCTGCAAAGACAAAGCTCCTTTTCTTTCAATAACTACAAGAAACCTCTTCAACCACCGATTGCCATAGCAAATAA
>OY744531.1:110742707-110760207 GCA_963556195.1 Sepiola atlantica | reverse complement strand
ACGAGAGGGCACCACGCTTGAAACGCGTTATATAAAATCATAAAATAACAAAACAATAAATAAATGTTGAAAAAAACTTTTTACAGATGTTGGTAGACTTACTTCTTTACATATATACTTTTCTCTCGTTGGAACTGCACTGATACTGCCTACCCTCTTTTCTCTCTCTCTCTCTCTTTCTCTCTCTCTCTCTCTCTCTCTCTATATATATATATATATATATATATATATATATATATATATATATATATATATGCTAGAATCCCCTACCGACGTTGCTCAATAGTGCATGAGGATTTCAGTGTACTTCTGCTCGCATTTCTGAACTGTATATTACTATTTTTATAATTTTCTGTATTTTCAAAGTTTTTTCTTCTTAATTTATGTCATTTATTTATTTACGTTATATTCTTAACATCACTGCCTTCCCTGTGTTTCCTTCTTTTCTATCATTTTTAGTCTCATTTCTTCCCCATCTCACTATTTAAAACATTCAATATGCAAGCAAGTATGCTTATCAGTTTTTCAATTTTATATATATATATATATATACGTAAATTGGCATTTATCCCAAACCTGTGCGATTTAACTAGTGTAAGTGTCTAACCACGTGCAAGTCGGGTTACAAAAAATGTCTTGAAAGAAGAAACATATGAAGAGAAATATATAAACACCAGAAGCTTGCGTCAGAAAACTATTCAGAATGAAAATACTGATAACAGAATTATTAACAGTTTATAACGCTGTTTTGTTGTTTCTTCTTAGTTATTTTCTGTTTTGAGTTTTCGGCTGAATGTTTTGATCATGTAAAGCAGACAAAGAAAAGAAAAAAGTAGACACGATACGAAAAAAAAAAGAATCGTGCAACATGGAGATAAATGGGGTGACGGAATTAAGTTCATCTCGGAATTAAGTTCATATGTCGTTGACAAACAAGAAATCTCGTAAGCGAAATCTCGTCTGATTTTTGGCCACGTCTAAAACCAGAACTTCCGAAATGCCAGATTTGTCGAAAATCTCAATTCTATTTTTTTTGTATTAACTCTTCATGCAAACTATCAAACCCTCTTAACTTCACTGTTCAATAGACGTGTTGCAATTTTGGCTTGAAATTCTCCATTTTTATCTTATTTTAACTTAAACTTATATTTCTAATTTTTAACTTAAAATATTATTTGTTTATATAAAAGAAATTTGTAACGTAGTATATTTATCATAATTTTAAAGAAATTTGTAAATTATATTAATCATATTTAAAAAATGTTTAAAGTAGTATATTATATCATTTAAAGAAATTTGTTAAGTAGTATATTTATCATATTTTTAAAAGAAATTGAGACCAACAAAAATATAAAAAAATGATATTACAATTTATTTCTCTTTATTTTCGTTCGTAATTTTCTGGAAGAACAAACAAGATTATCTAAAAAAAAAAGCTTGAAATTTATGCATAAAAATAATAGTCGCAATATGAGTGAAGGTAATAAATAAAGTAAATGTGAATAATGAAGAAAAACATATAATAACAGTTTTTTAAATTCGTACAATATAAATTTGTAATTAAAAGAAAACAACTGAGAGTTATGAGTTGAATAACAAATAAAATTGATAAATCTATTTTTCTGAGATGAAATTAATTCTTAGATGAACTTAATTCCGAGATAAAATTTATTTCGAACTCCGATACATGAAGCTACTTCAAATGATGATTTATTCCATGGTTTCCATTTTTCTTTTGTCCATTTTTTTGCGTGATGGAAAAATACTAAGCGTGAAAAGTTGAGAGAAATGCTATTTCAAACTGAAGTGTGACAGACGAACAAAATGCTATTTAAAAATTAAGCGTGACAAGCTGTTGTAAATGATTATTCTAAATTAAGTGTGACAGACAATAAGTTTTGCGCCGTAATAGTGATTTAATATACAATAATTTATTAAAAAACACAATTCTTCTTCTTCTGGGTTAAGGGTTATGGTTATGGTTAAGGTTAGTCTTTCGCTAGAAGTGACCGTTGCTGACAGAACTCAATGAGTTCTTCAGACGATTCAACGTGCTGACACAGATCGTAAAAATTCACTTTTATTTTACCGCGCTGCAGATCGTAGAAATTAATTTCTTCCAAATGTTATCGTCTGCTTGCTTGGAAACTGATTGTCTAATGCCTGCTGCAACCTGATTGGTTAATAGTTTCGTCAACTTTCGGGTGCTCCCGAGACCTACCCGAACGTTGACGACGCGAACTCACGGAAACGCTGTACGTTCTCTACAGGAGTACCCCAAATCCTTTGGATACTTTGAATCGAACATTTCTTGACAGGCTTCTTCAACTTCGTCGAAGGACTCAAATCGCCGACACTTCATAAAGTTGTGCACTGATCGGAGTAGACTGATATCAGACGGAAACAAAGTCTTGACTTGACTTGATGTGGCAGAACCTCAACACTATCCAATTAAAAACGAAAATTTTCCTCAATCTAATAAAATGTTACCAATATTCTTTCGCTTGTTGCACAGGTATGTATATATTCTGAAAGGGCGCCTTTTCGATAACGAGTTCATACTGAAGCAAGAAATGAGCAATAAATAGCCGTACTCCTGACCCGAATTGCTTCAATGCGAAGGAAAAATAAAAAACAACCGAAAGCAGCACGGGCATAAGCAGATAAGGGTTGGTCTTATTTCGGAACCTTACTCCTTTTAAATTAATGCTCTAAGATTGAAACTCTAGACTACCAAACTATTACATTCAGAGTTAAAGGGGGATGGATTCATAATTTTTGCTGTTTGCATCTAAAATCTCACTCATTTCATTCTTTATTCAACTCTAGTTTTATCTTCTATGGCAACCTGTGTACAGCCGAATCCGAGGAGTACGCCCTGTCACGTACTAAAGTACGGTATATGCGTCTTTGTTTGCAAACTTTCAATCCATGTTATTCCGAGCACAAAAAAAGAAAGCGGGTTCACGTGTTTGGCAGGTCGCGAACACTTAATATACTATGCAGGGCGAACAATACCAAAATGCAACACTGGATGAATTAAAATTAAAAATACCACGATTTGAGCGAGGGTTACCTTGCCCACTCTTGGCTTAGCTCCAATGAACAAGCCGATGCTTGCAGACTCATATGAAGTTGCATATCCGATCGTAAAGCAGCGAACCCCGCGTGCAATTGACGAGGAAAATAATCGTGCAGCGTTCTATTTCTTATCCTGCATGGTTAATTAGAAAACAAATTAGACATGGTGGGGTTCAGCGAGTAGTCGGCGGATGTCGTTATGTATCGACTCCTTTGAAAAGGTAAGCAAACCACCGTTTTAAAGGGAGACCACTCTGTTACAGTAGGGTTCAGCGGGGAGCTATCATTGTACTTATCATATCTGAGGAATACTAATTAAGCATGCGATAGTCAGGTGAGAGTTGTGAAGCAAACATATAAATACGATCCGTATGGGAGTCGTAGAAGACAGCCGAGGCAGAAAAGACAAAATGTTCTTAAGTTGCGTCCATTCAATCTGCGCGTAAAGCGATGAAATCACGATGTGGCTCTCAAACTGAAACGTAACAGACCGAGCAACAGATCCTTTCAGAAAGATTCTGTAACACATCTAAAATGAGATACGTCTATTCAATCCGCGCGTTTAACGATGGAAATGTTAGGTCAAGAGTGTACCAGACTAGTCGACGTAGACGCATCTAATGATGCTATTTCAAATTTTTACGTCACATATCGACTGACAGACCAACTTTAAAATAGAGGACTAAAATTAAATCTTTCAAAGCTGCGCGTCTAGCAATGGAAATGCAATTAAAACGAAAACAAATCGACAAAAAAACTGCATAATTTTAACAGAGTAACCTCCCCTTAGAAGAGTGGTTTCTTGCAAAGAAGCTAAAACTGAAAGATCGCTCGACAAAACTCCTAAAGTTTGAACTTTCTTTTCTAATTCATCAAACGGGAAAGCAAATAGAAGGCTTCATAATGATTTCCTTATATGACGAACAGAGCCTCTTATAAGATGTGTGGATGCATCAACAGATCAAACAAAAAACCATTAAATCCACCGACGCCGATAAACAGTGAGATTCATATGACCCAGAATCGGACAGAAACCAATCGATTGACAATAAAGGAAAGGGGTGTGCAATTAATAGATTGGGGTTCGTCAATGACTGTAGCACACGCCAAGGTATCATGAATTTATTTATAAGAATACAATCAGAAATATTCTTAAATAGAATATAGCATATAAAATAAGTGTGAAATATATATATATATATATATATATATATATATATATATATATATATATATATATATATATATATGGATATTGATAAAAGGAAAACCAAAAAAATATTATTTATGTATTTTTGAAATAAAGACGAAACATTGATATGTTTCGTCTTTATTTCAAGACTTCCTCAGGATGATTGTCTGAAGAAAACAACACACAAGTACCAAATGTTTGAAACAGAGTTGCTGGAAAGGGGTGAGCTTAAAAGGAGTCACTTATGAAAAAAATAAATTATGAAATACAAATAGATGATGGCAGTGGGAAATTGAGTTGACAGTAGAGAGTATGGGATAAAATAGTAGTGTACCATTTTATAGGGGACGATATCAAGGGGAAGATGTCAAGTCCCACACTAACGAAATATTTTATTTGAATTACTAAAAAAAATACGAATTATAAACCCCTGTAGGTGCTTCGGAATTCTTTGATGAGGACTTTAATTTGGCTTATTTTTATTGTTCGGACTACTAACCATTATCTTTGATGTTATTCTCACCACATTTTGACCGATCTAATCTCCGACCTTCCTTATCTGCATCTTTTTGAATACGGAAATCTTTATGTCAAACTCGGGTATCTCTATGGAATTTTGAACTGAACCGTTTATTTGAATCAACTCGAGTGGATCTTTCACGTTTCGTCAACCATGAATGAGTAAAATTGTTCAGTAAATAAGTTTTATTTTATTCTTAGAATAGCATACACACAGTTCTTCGTCATGATGTTTTCTGTAGAAGACTTGATTCGGATTAAATGTATTTAGAGAGTTGTCGCTCCTGAATATTGTCTTTATGTTGTACGGATTACATAACATATGAAAGATTTTCCGACAAGCCTTTCATATATTGACGAAAGAATGTGGTAACTTTTCGAGTAGTTAAACATTTTTAAAAATTGTGAAGACAATAGAAAGTGTAAGATGGTCAAAATGCAGAATATGTCCAGATAGAAAAAAGTTCGTGTTCTGCCAACGCTTAATATACACAGTTCAACTTCAATTCCTCCTTCGGCCCACGGAAGTATTTTTAAAATGGCCCGAATTCTCAAATTTAATTTCGAATAAGTGCGCTCCACCTACGATTTGAACTTAACATCTCACTATTGGATTTACTTCATTCTTGAACTCTTTTCCATGCTGCCTTCACGAAAACCCTTCTTTTTCGATCTGTAATCTACTTTCATTGGACACTTCATCAACGGACAATTACCAACTGGACTTTCCCCATATCTTTTTTACACGAATATTTTTTCACTCTCCATTACTTAATATTTTTTCAAATTTTGAATTTTGGCTTTTCCACCGCCAACTTATCTACCTATGTAATTCCTCTGATGATAAGATTTTGATCTTCCAAAATCCTTGGCTTAAGGAAAGAATAATAAACATAATTTTATTAGCGAGTATGTCTTGCACTGAACAATCGAAGTTGAAATAAATTTTTCATTCGTACATGTTTATTTATCCCTCTTCTTTCATCTATCTATCTATCTATCTATCTATCTATCTATCTATCTATCTATCTATCTATCTATCTATCTATCTATCTCCCTCTCTCTCTCTCTCTCCCCCTCTCTCTATCTCTCTCTCTCTCTCTCTCTATATATATATATATATATATATATATAAAAATACATTATTTGTTTATTAGTGACTCAACACTTATTAAGACTAAAGTCACTTGTCAATAAGTGTTAATTTATTTCTCTTTTGTTATCTATACTTATTATTTTACTGCCGCACATTGTTTTTACCGAACTATTTATCTCCAATTATTTTTCTGAAAAGTTTTTATTACAGATTTGATATTTGCTCAATATTACGGTCTGTTGTTCTGTGTTCAAGTAAATTGTACGGCAAAGCTTACACAATATTTTTTTTAATGTATTTTTCATGATTTTTAATGTTTGTGTGATTCAAACTAAAATCTTATCCTTTGTCATGTGCCATTTTACAAGGATGCTAGCAATGTCAATTCTGGCTGGAAGAAAATTGATCTTAACATTGTATCTGGTAGATTACAGCAATATTTACCTGGAATACTACACATATATTGGCGGGATCCCTTTCCAAATAAAATCGTTTCAGGAGACAGGATTATCGATAAGCTGTCAAAGCTAATCGATTCAAGATTCAATTCCACTATTTTAAATTTCTACGCACAATTTTGCCTATCTTATGAGTTGTAAACACACACACATTATATATATATCTAGCTTCATAAAGTTAAGTGTGTTTATATATTTGTGGATGTGTAGGAGTCACTCCTAAACTAATTACTCCATCATTATAAATTTTGGAACACATAAGGGTGATAATGTGGGCTATATTTAGTTTAATTTAGTTTTATGAAAAATGGTGTAGAAAAGGGGTGGAATCCCTTCGTGAAAATTCAGATTCCTCCGATTTTTGTGAAATTTTAACAATAAGTATTAGACATCAATTAATAAATATTCGCCAGATTTCATTTTCTTGGAGTATTTAAAAGAGATTTTAGAAGACATCATATGGGCACAATAAAAGATTTGCATCCATAGTCATTAGACACCAATTAAGCCAGATTCCGTGAATGTCACTTTCTTCTTGAAATTCCTTAAATTATTAAAATTTTCGAAAATAAAAATCATGTTATTATTATTACTATTACTATCTTTATAATTATTACTACTATTATTACAATTATTGCTATTGTTAGTACTATTACTATCATTATCATTATTACTACTATTATTACCATTATTGCTATTATTATTATTACTATTACTATCCTTATCATTATTACTACTATTATTATTATTATTATTATTATTATTATTATTATTATTATTATTATTATTATTATTATTATTATTATTATTATTATTATTATTATCATTATAATTATTACTACTATTATAACTATTATTGTTATTATTATTACTATCACTATCATTATCATTATTTCTACTATTATTACCATTATTGCTATTATTATTACTATTACTATCATTATAATTATTACTACTATTATTACCATTATTGCTATTATTATTACTATCATTATCATTATTACTACTATTATTACTATTATTGCACACTGAGAGTGCCTGCTAGTCTACAATGTGCAATGGATGTTATGTTTTTTCTTTCTGAAAATCTACAGGAATCCCGTTTACGAACATTTTTATAATTATTTTTAAAAAAGGCTAAAAACTGATCCAATATGTCCACCAGAACGCTATAAGGTTGTTATCGAAGTTGAAGAGCACACCTTATAAGGATCGTCCTAGTCTGAAGTACGTGAGACACCGAGGAGATATTATTGACACCAACGGAATAAAAAAACATATCCAGCAACCTGTAATGATAGAGCACTAGTAGCATAATCAGAAGTGAAACATATATAAGCTAAACAAAATGGTCGGCACAATCAGGTTTGAAGATCAAATTTTTTTCGCCATCGAGTCGTAGATTTCTGGAATGCGTTCTGGTAAATACTCCAAATCTGAAATGTTTCATGTTCAGCCTGGATACAGTGTGGACAATCTGTGGCTTAATAATAATAAGAATGACTATTTTATGGGCATTTTCTTTATTTCTTCTACAGTTTTAAAATGAATATTAAAACCATAGAATAATGCTTGTTTTTCTCTTTTTGAAATAAGATTTTATTTTAAGATAGATCGACATAAATTGAGAGCTTTTAAGAAAAATAAGAAGGACCCTAACAGAGCAATTCTGATTCATATATCCATGTGCTAGTCTTGAGTTATTTAACACAATTTTTATCGCTAACGATGCATTCTATACGATTAATTGAACATAAGTTGCTATTTTTACCAACAGCTAGAAGACAATTTCCCAACAATATTAGCGCGTAAATTAACACAATAGATAAAAGATGATTTGAACTCGGGATGCCGATTTCATAGTGCTTGCGAGTATCAATTTTGTCGGTCGCGCACCCCGTGTTTGTGTGTTTGAGTAATTTCATACGAAAGAATTCTTAGTCTCAAGCTATTTAAGTTAATTTACTAACCAAATGAAGAATGAAAAACTACCTCCCACCTTTAATCGATATGCAGGTATCTATTGATCAGTGGATATCGATGTGGTTAATATGCACATCTTTATTTCGACATGATGATCGATAGAAACGGAGTGAAATACACAGACAGGTCAATAGGTAGCGAGGATTTTAAAAGCACGGGAATGCAAGAAATTGTAAATAAATATATAGGTATATGTAGGTATATACAGGTAGATACATAGATAAAAATGGAGTGAGAGGTGATGAAAGAGATACGAGGAAACAAAACAAGGTAGAATAAAAAAAAGATAGAACTATATATATATATATATATATATATATATATATATATATATATATATATAAATATGGAAAACCAAAATATTAATTAAGTGTTTCACCGTTATTGTAAGGTTTAATCAAGACAGGAGATTGAAGAAAAGACAGTACAGTAACAAGTACCAAAGTCTGAAAAATAAATGTATTTGGTACTTGTTGCTGTATTTTTTCTTTTTCTTCAATCTCCAATCCTGATGAAACCTTCTACTAAAGGTGAAACGTAAGAGAGAGAGAGAGAGAGAGAGAGAGAGAGAGAGAAAGAGAGAGAGAGAGAGATTTTGATGTTTCACTGAGAATATTCAGTAAAGTCCGGAATAAGGCCAATAAAATCAAGCTCGATGAACCCCGATTATAGGGTACAGAGCATTTATATGTATATTTGGAAAATATCTTGGTAAACTCTCTAAATATATACATACTATATATATATATATGTATATATATATATATATATATATATATATATATATATATATATATATATATTATATTATATTGTGATAAAAACGAGACTTTGTCGGAATCTATCTAAATTTATATATATATATATATATATTGAACATTAATTATATAATGAAAGCCCCAGCCAATTCCTAAAATGATAATAGTCCATCCACAAGAAACTCCATCGACAGAAGCAGTACCCACTACTAACAATACTGCATTCCTTTCTTCCGTATTCCAAGTAACAGCGGTACAATCCTATAATATACGGTCTCCAAGATGTTTAAGTCTTAAAGTACTAACTAAATCTGCATATTGCAGACTTATAACTTGTATAAGTCGATTTCAGCGCTGAAAACTACCAAAAGAAGACCCATGTATATGAGTCGTGAAACATAAGAAGGGGAATTAACTCTAAAACGTGAAATATGTTTACCATTGAACTGGTTTAGAGATTGAAAAACAGAGCAGTTATTAAATTCATGCTTCTCCCGCAGTACTCATCCAAATACCATTTCTCACAATTGATTCATTTTTGCATCTCATAGTAAAACTACAATTACTCATCATATGAGATACCAGAAGTAGCAACATAATAAGAAACAGTTATTTATACATAATCCAAGCCAAAAGCTGGCATCTTCCATTTCGTAACAAATTGTCTACATTTGTAGTCTGCCGACTTTAGCAAAACAAATATTAGAACAAAACTATCATGTCATGCTGACATCATGCCAAATATATTTTCAAAATACCGTTAGAATTCGCTTTCCTGAACAGTTTGAAGCTGAATTCAAATGCATAAAATTGTATGAGATATTAAGAGGCTCCTAGATAGTTGTATCTACAGTGAAACTACAGTAAGGTGTTGATAGCTCTTAACTATTCAATATGCTTACTAGCAATAATATACCCCCTCCGGTCGCATAGTGTTGATTTTACTAATAGACAGACGACTGTGACAATTTGTGGGAAGATGAGAACAGAACAGATACTATATAATACTTTCCTGAATTTATAATTGAAAGATAGTACATTAGTTTTATAGTATAGTGAATTGAATAGTATACTAGTATAGTATAGTATTATAGTATAGTGAATTGAATTTATAGTATAGTAAACTGAATTGAGCATAACAAGATAGTACAATAGTACAATTAATAGAAGTTACACAGAAACGTTTATGTTTCATTCCCATGGGAAATCAAGGCTAATTTCGTGGTCTCTCTCTTATTTAAAAGAACCGAACGGGGTGTATTTAAAAAAGGTTATAGTAGCTCTTGAACAAATAGAGCTATATCTATATAAATACATGCGAAACCTTTTACAACTATCCAAACTAGATTGACATCAAAGTAATTTGGGTTTATTTAATTCTATGCTACATAGGGAGGAGTTAGTGTAGTATTCATTCTTTTGCAATGATACCATACTCACAAGAATAAGACTCAATACCGTTTACTATTCTTCATCATATCAGTTTTTTTCCAAAACATGTTGCAATTTCCGTTGGCGGCCTTCTGAAAGAGAGGTCATTATTCTCTCTCATCTACTTCGATGGTACTTTCAGCAAAGTGGTCAGATTATATTGCTGATATAATTTGTAGCTTTGGACATCGAGTCCAGGTATGTATTGAGTGAGGCAGCTTCTTGGGATGTTCTTCCTGGCTGCTTGGTGTACAAACCTGGTGAAACTGTCAGAGTTTTTAGGGTTTGCTAGGAGATTGACAAACTTCGTACTTAAACTAAATGTAGCTCAGAATACGACTCCTTACGCCTATCAGCTGTGTTTTAAAATTCATAATGATCTGTTTGTTAGTTAAAGAGTTAATTCTGTACATATGAATTAATAAACATACATACCTAACCTAATCTAGATAGAGATATGTATAAGTTTCGATAAAATCTGATAAAATATAAAGATGAAATGAAAACGATGCAATCAACTTAAACTTTGTCGTGAGATTTAAATATTTTTTTTATCACAAAGATTTCTTCGCAAATGAGCAAAGATGTAGTTTCGTTTGCAATTGAAGTTGTAGACATGTGAGATCATAATGGAGAAGAGAAATTGAACAAAAAAGGCAGTAAGGCAAAATACATTGTTTAATATTTGATAACAACTATGGCAACAGATCATGTTCAACAAATATGCCACAAAAGGCCCAGTCATAGTTAAAGGTGAAAATGTTGAGAAAGTTAACAACTACATCTACCTAAGGAAGATGGTGAGAAGTAACACTGATGTCATGCCTGAAATCAAACGACGAATTGCGCTTGGATGAACAGCCTTTTCCAAAGTAGACACCATCATGAAGAGTAGAAAGTCCACGATGAACATTAAGCAAAAGGTTTTCAACAAATACATCATGCCTGTTATGACATATGGTAGCGAAACATGGACACTCAATAATGCAGCACTAGAAAAGCTAAGAGTGACACAATACAAAATGGAACGCATGATAGAAAAAGAAACACCTGGATCAGACAGCAAACTAGAGTGAGCGACATCATCACTAGAATATGAATGGCAAAACATAGATGGGTAGGTAACGTTTCGAGATGTACAGACAACAGGGGGAGATATAAAGCAACAGAATGGACCCTGGGGCAATGGAAAAGATCTAGAGGAAAGCCAAAGACCCGGTGGAGAGACGACCTCGATAGTCAACTAGGTCCTTTTTGGTCACGCATAGCCAGGGATAGAACAAGGTGGAAAGAAGCCAAGGAAAGGTTTCTCCACCAGGAGTGAAAATTAGCCCTGATGGTGATGGTGGTGATGCTGCTGTTGCTGCTGCTGCTGCTGCTGCTGCTGATGATGATGATGATGATGATGATGATGATGATTTTTTTTTCTAATTCAACCCAGATAGATCAGGGAGGAAAAGGGAAAAGGGGACCGACTGAAATCTATTGCCATTATTGTTTATGTCTTCAATTGGGATGGGAGGATTAAGGGAAGGGGAGGCGGGTAAATATTTATTATTTTAACTATTTTTTAACTTAATGTTGTTTTCTCGGATTATGATTTTACCTAAAGTAGGTGTAATGTGATTAGACATTTCATAATGTGATTAGGTTCGAAAATGATAGCCGATTCAAAGTCTGATGCATCGCAATCATTCTCCATCCATTTAATATGACAAGCTTTCAAAGTCGACAGAGTTCAGTCCATATTTATAACTTGTCTTTATCTTCCAGAATTAATTAATTACGGTGTTAATGTATTATAGTCTGCCATAAATTTATCTTGCCCTTCAAACACAAATCATGATACTCCAGCTTTTGTTTCGTCCATGTGTTTAGTAATCGGCTCGTATTGTCTGACTCACGCATGCGTAGACATGTTGCGTTATATTACCTTTTATGTAAAAGACCTCTATGAAAACGACAACACACGTATGTGCATGTACACGAATACACATATACTGTATATATATATATATATATATATATATATATATATATATATATATATATATATATATATATATATATATGTGTGTGTGTGTGTGTGTGTGAAAAAGATAAACGAAAATAACAAACAAATTCAAATACAGGAAAATATCATCAAGAAACTAGAGATGTTACCGGTTTCTTTCAGATCAACGAACGTCTTCAAAAACTTGTCTTTCACTGCATTTTATTTTATGATATATCGTGCCTTTTATCCTCATATATATATATATATATATATATATATATATATATATATATATATATATATATATAGTAAGTTATGAAAATATAGTTATAACAATAAAGCTACACAGAGGCTTTCGCGTTTCATCCCCCTAGGGAATCGTAAGGCTAAAATGCATGGAGTTTTCCATTTTAGCCTGATGATCTTCGACGGGGATGAAACGCGGAAGCCTTTGTGTAGCTTGATTACCATAAATATATTTTCATAACTTACTTCCTAGCTCTACACGCGTATTGAGCACTTTTGAAGTAAATACGGAAAATAGATACATAAAACACTTTATGTGGATACATGAAATAATAATAATAATAATAATAATAATAATAATAATATATATATATATATATATATATATATATATATATATATATATATATATATTGCCAATGGTGATTATTGAGAAATTAATCCGTATTAACATTACGATCTCAACGATTGAACCCCTGAATTAATACATATCGATTATATAAAATTCATTAGATGTTGTCTGTCATTTGTCAAGGTTCTTAATGAGATTTTTGCTCGACATTTAGACAAGACGTTTTTTCCTTATTAAATATTTTCAAAGGCTTTTGTCTTCATCTTTGTTGTATTTGCAGTTTTGATTTGGTCGATATTTTCCATATCCGTTGGCTGTAAAAGCATCGCCATCCATACGATTGTTTTTTTTTAATTTCCTCTACCAGAGAGAGAGAGATAGAGAGAAAGGGGGAGAGAGAGAAAGAGAGAGAGAGAAAGAGAGAGAGAGAGAAAGAGGGTGAGAAAGAGAAAGAGAACGAGGGAGAGAGAAATAGAGGGAGAGAGGGAGTAAGAGAGAGAAAGAGAGAAAGAAAGAGGGAGAGAGAGAAATAGAGAAAGAAAGAGAGATATAGAGAGATATATAGAGAGAAAAGATAGAAAGAGAGAGGGAGATAGAGAGAGAAAAAGTGAGAGAGGTAGAGAGAGAGAGAGAGAAAGAGAAATATATATATATAGAGAGAAATGGAGAGACATAAGGAGAGAGAGAAAGAGATAGAAAGAGAGAAAGAGAGAGAGAGAGAGAAAGAGAGAGAAAGAGGCGTAGAAATCTGTCGATTTCACATGAGTCAGTGCTAACATCTCGCGTGTTGTAACGTTAATGCGGGACCTTGAACGATTAGACGAGCTCCGTCAGATATTCTTTCGCCGTGAACGTCTAGTGGCTTTCAACTGGATCCACATGCGACGGCGTAGACATCTTGGAATAAAATTCCTCATAGCTGAAAGATGAATTTACATCGATAGAAAAACATGAACACGCCCAATATTAACACCGCCTATTTTATTCATTTTTTCGAAAATTCTACCGGTCGGATTTTAAGTCGCAGAATAGACCTATATGAACATTCTATTAACAATTCTGTTCTAGGTTAGTTATGGGGATAGAGACAAATTGTGAGTTTCCGTAAAATACCAATCATGCAACATCATGGCCACTAGTATATTGTAACAGCCTTTTTCATGTTACGAATGTAACAAATATACTACAAGAGGTTGAAATGTGACGGGGTTGAGCTTCATGTTGATTTTAATTAAACTAATTAAAACAAAATTAAGAAACAGTTGTTATTTATATAAATATTGAATCACATCATACGTTATATTCTTAATCTGAGCAACGTTTCCATTGGCTGTTTTTTTTTTCAGGAAAAATGTATGAATTCTTCAGCAAATGATGAATCACAAACCGAGCTTAATTGCCCCGCGAGACGAAATGGCGCTCGCGGAATATCTCACTGGTGATGATGCGAGGTAATGTTAACGTGACCGTTGCCGCCTGTAAGGGATAAGCTTTAAAAAAACCTTATTGGTAGCAATTAAGATGTATATTTTCATTCAGATCCTTTTTTAATGTTTTCTGTCACTCATTGACACAGTCATTTGGGGATTTGTGCTGTATCCTCATAATTGTTATAAGCGAATTATCAAACCTAGAATTTAGGATAAAGTTTGATCAAAACATTTTTGCGATATGTCTATTACATTTACGCGTTAAACATTTTTAAAACTTTATCATAAGAGACTGTGACAGACCTACGAACGACGGCCAAGAACTCTGAGAGAGATACGTGGACGCACCGAAAATGCTATTTTATACGTAAGTATGACAGACAAGAAACTGCTATTTAAAACTTTGGCCTGACAGAGCGAAGACAATGCTATTTCAAACTCAAACACGACAGACCAATGGACGGAAAGACCCTTTTATAAATATGCTGAAACCTATCTAAAAATGTCGATCTCTAAAATCACACGAGTAAGTGCTTTCAATGGATATAAAAATGCTACCATTTACGACTAAAACTGCGGTGAATTTAATTTTTTGCCATCGATTGTAGGCGAACAAGAAAATAAATAGATTGGAAGAAGAATTTAGTTTCGACCTATGAAGCAGCGAGTGGTGATGCGCCCAGCACTGCCATACTCTGATTAATAGTATTAGTTGCGATAATAAAAAGTTGATTACAAAGAACAAGTGAAAAATCAATGACTATGGAGTAATGATTGTTAGTGAACATAGACCATATGTCTGTGGATATGAAAATAATATTTTTAAATAATAAAAATGTAATTATATATATATATATATATATATTTTTTTTTTTCCTAAACTTGTCACTGGTCTACTTTTTAAAGTCTTTAGTCGTAATGCTTGAATTATTTCCACGTATTTACTCTGATGAGTGTGGACGAAAGCCGGCTTAGTATATTCATGTATTTCTTTTCTTTTTTTTCCTCTCATTTTTACACTTTTCAATTTCATTTCACCCCCCCCCCCCCAAAAAAAAAATGTCACAAACGTCTATACTCCTTTGTCTTATATATATATATATATATATATATATATATATATATATATATATATATATATATGGAAAATGCAAAAGGATAGCAAAAAACTATATTATTAATGTATTTATCAACGTTTCGTCTTCATTGTAAGACTTCTTCAGGATGAAGAACAATGAAGAAAAATCATACAAGCATCAATTTGATTTGCCTGAAAGCGACGAGCTTCAGCTGGTTTGTGAGTAAAGGAAAAAAAAACAGTGCTGCGTGTCAGCAGCAGCAGCAGTCTATAGAGTTTTAAGATGGAAGGAGGGATATGCTGGTTGATAATGAGTTTATTATTTCAGCCTTGAAAGAAAGGTTTTGTCTGGGGCATCGTGTCAAACGAAACTAGGGGCTGATGGTGAAAGGGGGCGAAAGTCTGGGCTAGGGCGTAACAATCAAGTGTGCACAAGTGAAAATCAATGCAACGTTTTGAATGAAAAAAGGAAGGAAGAAGGAAAATGATTTCTATGTAAATGTGACCGCGTGAAAAGTTTTAAAAACGCAAAATATGCTAGAAAACGAAAAATGTGGCAAAACAAAGAGAAATATGGAAATAATATCTACTAGTTTATTTATTTACGTGTGAATGTATTCATATATATATATATATATATATATATATATATATATATATATATATATATATATATACGGGATGATTGGAAAGTAACGCCCTATACTTGTAACTTATACTTGTAAGTTATTACTGAAATATAATTCTTACAAAAAATGAATAGAAGGAGCAATGGTTATGAATTATGCGTTAATTTTTTCTTTAGTCCTCACATTCCACGAGCGATGTTTTTGACAATCGGGTGTGTGTGTGTGGGGGGGAGGTTCTGGGTCGACTGCTGTTTTCAATACTCTCATAGTATTCATCACCATTGATTTGCCCATGTATCCATCTTGTTGAACCTAATCTTCAAGTGGGTTTTTAGCATTGTTAAATGTTGACTCATTAGTAAAAAAAAAAAAGAAAAAAAGAAAAATAAGTTCCTTGTGAAATCAGTTGATGCGGTTTCCAGGCAGCTTTAGAAGCTGGTGGCTATTGCTGGCACCCATATCGAATTTTGAATAAGACGCCACGCTATACAGTTTCTTATCATATTCATTTTATTGTAAAAATTGTATTTCAGTAATAAATACGAGCATTTAATAATACGGATTTACTTTCCAATAACCATTAATACACACACACACACACACACACACACATATATATATATATATATAAATATTTATATATATATCGATATCTTTCTCTCTCTCTCTCTATATATATATATATATATATAGAGAGAGAGAGAGAGAGAGAGAAAAAAAAAGAGAAAGAGAGAGGAGAGAGAGAGAGATGGGAGAGACAGAAAGATGAAGGGAGAGAGACAGAGAGATGAGAGAGAGAAAGATAGATAAGAGAGAGAAAGAGTGAGAAAAAGAGAAGGACAGACGCAAAAGATAGAGAAAGAGGGAGCAAAGATAGAAAAAGAGAGAACGAGAAAGAAATCGTGAGAGAGAGAGAGAGAGAGAGGGGAAAGAGAGAGGGAGAGAGAGAGGGACACACACACACATACTCATACCCTCGTTTAAATGTAACGACTGTTTCATGTTCCTTACTCCTGGGAAAACCCGTGACAAAACAAGTCTATTATATTTGAATATAGGTATCTCCACTCTTCGCCCAGTGTCAGACTGGCTAAAGGTTTAGCACCCCTACCCCACCCTTTTGAAACATTATAACCTTACTCTTTAACTATATTTAAACAATTAAAATCCATAATCGCTTAAATGGGAGGCAACTGAACATTATTACGGCAAGCTCCTCTCCCCGACTTCACTTTTATACATGAATCAGGT
>OY744531.1:110625207-110737707 GCA_963556195.1 Sepiola atlantica | reverse complement strand
GTTGAGCCATTGCACATATGTGCTCCTCATCGATTGTACAGGTACAGATACAAGTACAAGTACAGATAGACATTTTAAAAGTACATCCAGGGCGCCAGAAAATAAAGTTACCGCCTGCGTTCAATTTAACGGAAATTAGCGATATTTTACTAATAATCTTCGGTAATGCCAAAAAATGAACACACATTTGTACCGAGATGTTACTGAGAAAAGTTGGAATAATCCAAATTTTCTTTAAAAATTCGATGCCTTTTTTTGTAGAACGTCACTTCTTTATTGGAGCCTAATCTCTTTCACTGGAGCATTCTTTTGGGGTGTAAAAACAGTCAGTAGTCGCTTGTGTCCAGATCTTGAATATAAAGTGAAGCAATTCATGTAGTTTTGCCATCGTTGTGATCGACTTGTGACACGGTGAATTGGGAAAGAGTACGTTATTTTTTAAACGTGTGTCCGTTTCTTTGGTGATTTTTTCCTTCAAACGCACCAATGATGTAACATAATATTCGCTATTGATGGTTTTTCCTTTCTCAAGGTTATCCATGAACCTTGCGCCTTCAAAAATACAGAGGCCAAAACCTTGCCTGCTGATGTTTACGTCTTTGGTCGCTTTGGACGGCTTTCACCTGCCGCTGTCTACTCAACTGACTGCCGATTAAACTCTGAAGTGAAATGGTGAATCCATGTCCATTTCTTGTCACTTCTTTTTGTTGCGTTGAAACAGTTGCATACAATCGCCAACGCGTTGTTTTGTGTGATCGACTGTGAGCAAACACAGCACCCACTTTGAATACAACTTTCGCGTTGACAAATGTTCATCTAAATACACTGTCTTCTGATATCTTCAGCTCATTTGCTATCTCACGCAACTTCAATCTTCGATCGACCAAAACGAGTTTGTTGACTTTTTAGATGTTTTTCCGGCACAACTGTCGAATTTAGGCGGCCTGAACGTTAAGCATAATCTGTGTGTGTACGACCGCGTTTAAATGCAGTATACCACCTCTTAATCATTGTTTGCAACGGAGCAAAGTTCGAATAAAATTATCAAGCCATTGCTTTGTTTGAACAGTATTTTCCCACATCAGAAAGCAATGTTTCATCAATACACGAAATTCTGATGTTTCTATTGCTTTCAAAATTTGCCACAGTAGCTTCACTTTGATAACTGTAATTTGGAAACTAATAATCCGATTGAATTCAAATGTTGATAGTGCCATTTGAAGGTTAGTACTTTATAAAATCATATGGATTGTGTATTAGTAACGCCATCTATATGATAGACCCGGCACTTATTGAGTGATGTGTTTATGTACATCTGCGTAGATAACTTTCCAAGCACATGAATATTTGATGGTATCCCCATCTCTCATTGTTTCACTTGCGCCACGCCTACTCTTACCTTTTGAATTGATATAACATCGAATTAATCATTCTTTCCTATATATCAACCCGTTTACAATAATCTCTATTTCAACGTCTATTTCAAGCATCTTTCATTTGTTCTCTCTCTCTCTCTTCCATTCTCTCTCTCTTCCATTCTCTCTCTCTCTCTCTCTCTCTCTCAGTTGTTCTCGCTTTGTTTGAATGTATGTCTGGCGTTGAATGCTAATGAAGGTGATCGGCGTGACACTTTTTGTTGACGTACGGAAACGAAATACGGCACAGATGGTAGCTGTTACGCGTATTAATGTAAAGATAGACGGCTTCAGAATGGTCCGGATTCAATGTGTCGAATGCTTCAATATTAATTGTCTTAAATGAGGATGCACGATGGTGCCGGTCAAAGATTTCATATCGTGACAATACAAAAAAGATACGAAATGATCAAATTGTATGATAAAAACTGCGAAAAAAAGCGATGGAGGAGGTAAAGGGTGGAGGGGTCGTCGTGTGATAGGCGTTTGAAGGGAAGTGTCTACTAGGTTGATTGACCGATAGAATCAATATTTGATTGGATGCAGTGGAAGTACAACAGTTATAGGAATCTAGTGAATGGATCATATTAGAGTGTGTGTGTGTGTGAGAGAGAGAGAGAGAGAGAGAGAGAGAGTGAGAGAGAGAGAAGGAAGAAAATAAGAGAAACGGACAGAAAAAAGGAGAGAGAGAGAGAGAGAAAGAGAGTAGTAGTAGAAAGTGATACGCCTGATTGTGTAGAAAAAGAACAGCACAGGTATTTTTATGATACGTCCATTCAATTTGCGCGTTTAGTAATGACAATGCTATTTGAAATGCAAACGTGGCATACAAACGAAGATGATGTGTTAAACGTAAGCCTAACCGACACACGGACATTATCGCTTTATAGATATTCTTGGACGCATCTAAAATATTCTGGTCGTTTAACGATGACACATCTGAAAAAACGATAACATCACTATCTTTTTTCTCTCTACCGATATATATATATATAAAGAAAGAGGCAAAATGCCTTAAAAAAACCATGTGTTAGATGCAGATATTTTTTTATTGAAATCAAAATAAAAAATAAAAACATTTTTTTTTCTTTTTCATCTTGACTTCTTTATCTAATTTTTCGCTTGATATAACAAGCCTTGACAGAGCTTTAGACAAATAAAAGGTATTCACCTTTTTTTCCGTAACAATCATTCCTGGTCTTCTAGGAGTGACGTCCGATGTTGTGTGAACTAACGGTGAAAAATATCTCTTTCAAATTGAATTTAAATCGCGCATGGTCGCTGGTAGGTATGCATTTGGGAAAGTTCATTGTTCTTTGAAGGCATTTTGCCTCTTTCTTTATGTTCTAAAGATACTTAAAAAATGAACTTTCCCAAATTTATATATATGTTTTTTTCAAAATAATCATCATGAGGAAGTCTTAGAATAAAGACGAAACATTGATGAATACATAAATAATATTCTTTTTCAATTTCCATTACGTCGGAACATTTTCTCCCTTTCCTGATCATATATATATATATATATATATATATATATATATATATATATATATATATATATGTGTGTGTGTTAGTGTGTGTGTGTGTGTGTGTGTGTGTGTGTGTGTGTGTGCCAAAGAGGATTAGAAAAAAGCAGTCCGATCGATAGCTAAGCCGACAGTATGGGCGAAGTCCTCTTCGTCGTTACTAAAGGAACCGACAAACGACCGCCATTGTGAGAAGAGGCGAACAGATAATCTAATCTGTCCCTTTTTTCTTTTATCGTTCAATCTGCCTGCACCACCCCTCTTTTTATTTGACGCACACGCACACACACATCAAAATCGACAATCGACAATCGGCCATCGGCCATCGCTCACGAATGTAAAAAAAACTCCACTGAGATCAGTATTGAAACAAAGAACACCCAACAGAAAAAGACACTAAGTTTTATATCCACCTATTTTTGCTAATATTATTGAATGTCAATAGCGAAAAAGGACATAGGCTGTAAGATAGCAAAAGTGATCAATTATTATTTATGTCTTTGATATCTTATGAGTACTCTCTTCTAGAGACATATGGACAAAAATTACATCATTTTATGCAAATTCTACACACATGCACACCTGTTTGGTTTATTGTTATTCTTCTACATATACAAAGCCGTTTGTATGATCTGTATTGTGACTGTAAGAGTATTTTTGTATATTTTAAGAAATGGGATATTTTCCATTTTTTTAACCGTTCTTAATAAAATACTACTGAACTTATTAATGTTTTTATTTACGACTTCATTACTATTTCTATTTCAAGAAATTGACTTTTCATTGTTTATTAGCATATACCCTTTAGCTGTTCCCAAACAAGTTATCCACGGTGAACGCGTACGGGCAACACCAGGAATGAAGTCCGAGTGACAATAAGCTTCCTTAGATTTCCGATCTGCTCTCTTCTCTCAATCATTGTTTGCCTCTCAGCCATTTACCGTTTATTTATTGTTGGCAACGGCGTTGGTTTTCTCTGGAATTTGAGTTTCACGGTTCCAGTGGATGTCTGGATGGTGCTATTCCTTATCAGGTTTTCCATTTTCCTAAGAAATAAACCCGTCACCTCTTCCGAAAAAAGGATTTAGCCGTATAGTAAAAAAACAGATACTAAACTTTGATCCTACCCGTAGTCCAGATAAAAATGTAAAATTGTTTAGCGTTGTCTATTTCTCAATTGTCGTCGGAATTGGTTGTAGCAAAACTAATCGAATATTTCTAGAATTATGCATGGAATGGCGACTTTTGTGTCAATCACGTTTTGCGTTTCCATTGGTTTTAGATTTCGACATCGAAGTATAGTCGGACAGCAACGACATAAAGATTTGGATGCGTCAATCGTTGGGACAATTATTTTTCAGCATTCGAAATCATAGCTTCGATACTTCCTGCAATGCTTCCCCAGGTTCCACTAACTCTTCCTGTAAGTTCTCATTATGTGAGTTGTCAATCAATAATAATAATACACTTTGTGTCTGTTCCAATATGTATATGTATGAATATTTAGTCCTTTGTGTGTTAAACATAGGGAGGTAATTCAAATATATACTAAAGCGAAATCAAACGCAAGCATTATGAACAAATGAATGAAAATATTAGTATAAAAGTAGTTGTTAAACTAGCAACAAATGCTTTGTCTTCCAATCAATTTAAAGCTGGCATCAGTTGGGAAGTAACAAATTTACACATAGGAAGCAACATTTACGCATGAAAAATGGGCCAAAACAATAGAACTCAGCTTTACAAATGTTTTTATTAAATGGGATATTTTTGATTAACAAAACAAATGTTTCGGTTGTCACTTTTTGCGTTATTTAATGCCGAAACTCAATACGTGTTGTTGTAAATGATTGTAAACAAGTTGTCATTTAACCCATCGTCGGGAGGGGGGGGGGCTGCGGGTAAATAACCCAATATATCCGATTAGATTTGAATTTAGATAATTAAACCGATCCCATAGTTCGCGACTCAATCCATTAGGACGATAATGTTATAGCTAATCCGAAATGTTGCAAAGTGTAAATAGCGAATGAAAGTATGAAGTATAAAGGTGTGAAGCAAGAAAAAGAAAATATTTTGTCAGGAAAAGAACAAAGGCAAACGCATTTTGAAAGATATATATATATATATATATATATATATATATATATATATATATACAGAGAGAGACAGAGAGAGAGAGAGAGAGAGAGAGAGAGAGAGAGAGAGAGAGAGAGAGAGATTAAAATTTGTATAATTAAGCATGATTCTTTCCTTTAACACGTTTGATTGAACAGGAGTGCTAGCTTCTGTTTATTCATTTTCTGATTCATTTTTTCGAACGACCGATTTGATTTTGTTATCCATGCTGTGTAAGAAATCCCCATATTTTTGGCGAACGTTTTCGACTGACATCGGTTTCATATTATAGTATTCGGCTCCCCATAATAGAAGCGTTGTTCATTCGCATAACTAAACCTAGCATCAACCATTTTCGTTATGAGGGGGGGGGGGTGAAGGTATGTTTAAATGGTGCTGGAGTGTTTAAAAGTACGTCCTCATTGTAGATTCACCAGTTTTATCGTGCTTACTCATTCATCCGCCTGAAGACGACCGATGTCGGTCGAAAACGTTCGCCAAAAATATAGGGATCTCTTACACACCATGGATAACACCACACGACGAAGCTAGCTCTCCTGTTCAATATATA
This sequence comes from Sepiola atlantica, assembly GCA_963556195.1. NCBI lineage: Eukaryota > Metazoa > Mollusca > Cephalopoda > Sepiida > Sepiolidae > Sepiola > Sepiola atlantica. The sequence goes on along the minus strand of OY744531.1, from coordinate 110,732,074 downwards.
TGTATATATATATATATATATATATATATAGTTCTGCTCGAGCGATGAAACCTGTAGACAGAAATGACACAACCCTTGCCTCCCCGGTAAGTGTATCTTAATTTCGATTACTGTCTGTGTCGAATTTTCGTGGCCATGTGGTCGTGATTCTACGCTGCGTTTGAGCCCATGCGACCGCCTGCAATCGCCACTCTTACACTGATGGGGGTAAGATAGCCAGAAACGACATCGTCTGTGGATGAAAAACACTTTAATATATATATATATATATATATATATATATATATATATATATATATATATATGTATATGTATATATATATATATATATATAGAGAGAGAGAGAGAGAGAGAGAGAAAGAGAGAGAGAAAGAAATAGGGATAGAGAGAGGGAGGGATGTAACTAATCGGCTATATATATATATATATATATATATATATATATATATATATATATATATATATATATATATATATATATATATATATATACCCTACCTGGATTACAAACCACGGTTGTCTATAGATGAATAAATAATATATCATTATTATTGTAAAAATGTCCTCGTAATTGAAGGGAGGGTACTTTAATTGGGACATAATAATCACATCGCACAGGCTTTAACAATAGAGTTCCCTCCTCTTTGTTGAGTATTTTAAGATGTAATTAAACCATATGGGTTCGTATTAAAAGCCGTATAAACTTGTCTCAATCGCATCTGCCTTACAAGCCAAGGGATTAATGACGCTGGTTTACTAAACACGGGTGATTGGTTCGATCCCGTCGGTAAGTAGGTCGGTTAGTTAAATCTCTACTGATGAGACTTTTAAATCCGAAACAGGTTTCTCTTTGGATAAATAAAAAAGATTCATTATTATGGTATATGTTACGTTCTGTATTTGTACATGATTATGTATTTGTATGTACATGATTCACTACTTACTAATTACACGATTATTATAAGGTTTGAATCAGGGTCGGTGTAAGGGGTCGTAATGTAGGCTACATTTAGTCTAATTTAATTTTATGCCAGCAAGGGGCAAAGGGAGCGTAGAAGCCCTTCGTAAAACTTCACATTCACTCGATTTATGTAAAATGTTAACAATATCTCCAAATTTCAGTTATATTGGAGTATTTTAAATGGTGTTTAGATGAGAACATAATATGGACAAAACCTCCGATTTAAAAATTCTTTTTTTTTTTAGATTTTCATTGATTCAGATTCATAAGACAGTAATTAAGTTAGATTACCTGAATTTTGATTTCTTATTAAAACCTCTTTAGCCTTAAATATTAGACATTATTAAGAATAAATAAAAAAAACAGACAATGGATTTTGTTCCAAATTGCAATAAAGATTCTAGACATTAGGTTAAGTATCATTATATATTGATTTTAATCTTCGTAAGGGGACACAAAAGTGGTGCAAACTGTTCTGTTTGGGACATTAATTTTACTCGTCCTGGGACGGGCATTAATCTAGTGTATATATATATATATATATATATATACATTCGATTTAGAGAGAAAAACAGAGTATATATATATATATATATATATATATATATATATATACATATATATATATATATATATATATATATATATATATATATAGAGAGAGAGAGAGAGAGAGATATTCGATTTAAAGAGAGAACCAGAGTATATATATATATATATATATATATATATATATATATATATATATATATATATATATATATACATATATATATATATATATATATATATATATATATATATATATATATATAAAGAGAGAGGGGGAGATAGTGACATAGAGAGATAGAGTAAATGAAGGATTCGAGTCTGTAATATGACGGCGTAAAGGATAAGAACAACTGTAATCCTAGAATACGTAAGAAAGAGTCTAGAAGATGGGGAATGGATGCGGTCTCTTATTTTGTACATATTCGGCGATTTCAATCTATATGCAAATGTCTTTTTCCTCAGATCTGCATTTTCCAGCGGCCATCTTTTATAGTGTCTTGTTGGCCGACGAGCACGTCGCAAGCGCACATCTCGCCGCTCTCATTTGAGTGTGTTTAAATTATTGTGCATCTCTCCATCCGACTAGGTTTATATATCAGATTGTTTGAACACATGAATTTCGATGTGATCATCGCCATTATGCATTGGAAAACCTTAAAACCCAATATCGTATATAGAACAAAGACATATTATTAGGCTTGCATATAATTCTCAAATATGTTTGCTATATTACAAAAAAAGCAAAGGAATCGTTACTTTATGATAGGAAACAGCCCTTCCAAAGTTAAACGCAATTTTACTGTTTATGGGTTGATGCAAGGGTTTCGAACATGCTGCTCGCAAGCTTTTTTATGCAGTCAACGAGGCAAACCTTTTTAGTAACCACCATTTTTATTAAATTTAATTTTAATAAATATGTCTCTCATCATTCAAAAGTTTTGCATTAGAAATACCAAATTCGAGCTTCACACTAAGTGCATATAGGCAGTCAATCAGTGTCTGCTTTTAGTTCCTCTCCAGGGAATGGATTCCATACTTTTACGACTTGTTCCATCTGTGAATGTGATGTGTAATAATTTTCACGCGAAAAAATACTTCTATCATTCCAACTGGAATTGGTGCCATCTAATCCAGTAATGAAGTAATGACCCTTCAGTTTTCTTGAGTTAAACCCCCACGACTTATTCTTATGGAAATCTCTCCAGACAAGGCATGAAGCAACTTAATGTAAGGAGCAAACAAACACAATTATAGCAAAGACAAGACATGCCTATTAGTCTTAGTCTTGAAAAGACCAAGGTTATAGGTAGGAGGAAAACAGTCAGCAGGAAGAGACTTCCATAACCCTGTGGTCCTTGGAAAGAAGCTACTGGAATAAGAAGCTGTATTACAATGAGGTATCACAACAGCGAATTGATGGAGATCACTAGATCAACGAGTCAAACGAGCTTGAAAAAAAGAACACATGCCATAATAGTATTTATAGAAAAGACTGAGACTAGCAACATTACATCTGTGAGGGAGAGTGTGCAGAGAAAAAGAAAGTGTAGGGCCAATCAAATTACAGACACGTTTTTGTACCTTATCAAGAACCCTCAAATGGGACAGAGATTCACCAGCCCAAATATCACAACACTACTTTATACACAGTCTGATTGTGGATTTGTAGAGATAGATATAGCCTCAGGTGTGAGAAAATGTTTGGGTCGATAGAGAGAACCGAGTTTACGAGAAGCAGAAAGAGCAATGTATCTAATTATGAATTCCAAGAAAAATTTCATGCAAGAGAAGGACCAAGAAGTTTCAGAGCAGATTTCTCCTCAGAAGCAGAGCCATTCATGAGAATCTTTAAAAAAGGGGCACGTCTACGACTGAAAGACACGAGCTAATCTTAACTGAATTAAATGAAACAAGCCATTGCGTCCCCCAATCCACAACTGGACCCAGGTCATCTTCTAGATCGGCTGCATATTTCGACTGATCCGAGGGAGATGGGCAAAAAGCAACACCAGAATAGAGACTAAGGCAATGTATTAAAAATAAGCTTATGTTCATGTTTGCGAAAATATCATTTTAAAACTAAAACATTGTGATTTCCTTAATCGAGATGTTATCACATCTTTCAGCATTAGTGGCGTTTAATCTGTACTGCGAGCTGACCTCTATTGTTGGATAGTTTATGCATGGAGAAAGGCGCTTTGGGTATGTGCTCTAATGATACAGTCTGCTTCTGCACACTTATAGCAGTTTTGAAGCGTTTCAGACGAATGAGGGGTAACCTTAAAAATAATAGAACAATTGAGTGGAAAAGTACATTGTGAGACAAGAAAACTGAGGAACTAAATAGGTTTAATACGCAAATAGATCAACCGACTAATACAAGTTGTAAGGATATTTGCAATAACGAATTCTCTGAATATTTAGCCTATCCGCGTTGTCGATATGTTATGTCAAATAATTCAAGATTTTATAATAGACTGGCCTATTTGGCATAATGCTAAGAATGTTCGCTAATCGGCCGGGAGATCAGCATTTAATCCTCGGTTGAGTCAAAAAATTGTACTTGATGCCCCCTTGCCAAACACTCAGCATTATAAGGTGAGGGTCAAGGGTAAGTGGGGTAATTCTGGGAAAGGGAGTGATGTCTTCCCCTACACCTCGGTGTAGTATCTAATGAAAAGGGAGCTTTTAGGTCGCCATCGACTATGATCGACCACTTTACTTTACTTTACTTAACCCTAACCCTAACTCTAACCCTAACCCTTAACCGTTAATTATTTTGATTCTGCGTTCCATCACTTTTAGGAATTGAACTTACAACCTCATAGTAGAATACATTCTAGACTATCTACGTCGCAGGTCATATATTACGAAAAAAAAAACGGAAGTTATATCGAATATGAACCAGTTTCCGTGAACTTCGCGTCGGCAGCGTTCGGCATGTTACGTAAACACCCGACAGATGACGAGGCGAATGGTGGCAGACGATAACTTCAATTCTTTGCTGCGTAGTATTTATTTTTCAGTTTTATTTTCAAGAAAGATAGCAAATAGTAAAAAAAAAGTGCCACTTTTTACGGAATTCCAAGCTCTACATTTAGTGTTTGTACATCTCCATAAATACTTGTCCGTTTGTCCTTTTCTTTCTATCAACCGGCACATGTAATATTATGTCTGACATAATTTTCTTTTGGTCAACAGTATTCTTTCATGGAAAAAAGAAATGACTCCTTTGGGAGATATGACACTACTACATAGCTCTTAGTAATTCATTTCTTTTTCTTTTTGTGAATTTAACAGGACACATACATGTACTGCTTTGATGAATTGCTTCTGGCTTTAATCAGTTTCAATGCTAGTTAGAAAATTGTCGTCTGGTAGCTGATAACTAATTGGCTCGAAATCTCTCGGGTGTTTACGTAACATGCCCGAACGCTGTCGACGCGAAGTCCACTGGTTCATATTCGATATAAGTACTCCAAAACACTCGACAAAAGCTCGAGAGTACAACAACCTAAAGAAGACTGGATAATAAAAAAGCTGATAAATTGTGGCATCAACCAAGATGAAGAACAAACGTCCGAAACATGTACATGAATAACGAAAGCGCAGCCAGAAATGTCATTAAATACAAACCAATTCTTCTTTTCAATTAATTTGTACAAATATGGGAAGAAACATATTTCTTTTTGGAGAGGGTGATCCATCATGATTATTCGTATGCTCTTTCTACGGACTATTGTCTTAATCAACGTGGCATTTATATTTAAACTAGGTTTTGGCTGGCCTTTCCACCGGCCTTCTTCAAGCGAATGGTTACTTTTTAATACACTGATGTTTCTCCCGCATTTAAACACGATTGTTATTGCTCACTTTTGAATCTTGAATTTTCTTACGTATTTGAAACCGAAGGATTGCTGATGCATAAAGTTGGGTAAGCAATCGCTCGGCGGAGCATAATTTTTACGTTCTCATTCAGATTTACCTTTTTCAATCATTTTCTGTTATGTTTAATCAACGGTTTCCATACGGTATTGATATCTATACAAGTCCGACTGATAATGGTTGGGACATCTATTACAAGTAGGCAAGAAACATAACGTACACAAATAAGCAACACCGTACATAGATGTGCCAGTTTCATCAAGAGACCTCGTTGAGTAAAAATATATTCAAAGTCTTGTTAAATAAAACTGCATTAAGCAAACGATATTAAACAAAGTTAATAATCCGTTACTTAAAACATAATAAATCTCATGGTTAAAAAATATTCAATTCATCGTACGTATAACATCAGTATAAACTTCTGATTGAAAACAAAAACTATGTATTTAAATTTTTTATTGAAAGTTTTTTTTATTGATCACGTGTACCATGTGGCTACATCAAAAGTTAATGTTTTACAAGAACATAATCTTTTATTAAAAAATTAGAACGATGTGATTCAGTTTTTATTAACATAAATAGCATATCCATAAACAAATGTATACGTGACATTCATTCAAATTGGGTGATGCACAACTTCGTTTTATTTCAATAAAAAAAGAGCGTTTAGCCATGCATAAATATCGATCCATAGAAAAGATTCCGGAGTGACCCTAACTCTGCACGTCGATCAAATGGCAAATGTCAGAGGAGTTACAAATTCATAAATCAATTTATTTTCTAAAATATGAAAAATCCTTTTCATCTAACCCAATCTACTCACACTATCTTTGATATCAACCTGTATTTAAAGTTATTTTTCAAATAGTTTAAATTGTGTTTGGACGAAAAATATTAGTCATATATGCGTGAATATTGGTCAAATATACGTAAATATTGGTCATATATACGTAATTATTGGTCATATATACGTAAATATTGGTCATCTATACATAACTATTGGTCATATAGACGTGAATGTTTGTCATATATACGTAAATGTTTGTCATATATATGTAAATATTGGTCATATATATGTGGATATTTGTTATAATACGTAAATATTGGCCATATATACGTAAATATTGGTCATATATATGTAAATATTGGTCATATATACGTGAATATTTGTTATATATATACGTAAATAGTGGTCATATATACGTACATATTGGTCATATATACGTAAATATTGGCCATATATACGTGAATATTGGTCATATATATGTAAATATTAGTCATATACACGTGAATACTGGTAATATATACGTCAATATCTGTCATATATACGTGAATATTGGTCATATATAGCTAAATATTGGTCATATATCCGTAAATAGTGGTCATATATACGTGAATATTGGTCATATATACGTAAATATTGGTCATATATACGTAAATATTGGTCATATATACGTGAATATAGCTCATATATATGTAAATATTGGTCATATATACGTGAATATTTGTTATATATACGTAAATATATGTCATATATACGTAAATATTAGTCGTATATATGTAAATATTGGTCATATATACGTGAATATTTGTCATATATACTTAAATATTTGTCCTATATACGTAACTATATACATACACACTTAAAGTATAATTAAACCAATCCCGAGTTTGGTTTCTTCATCTTCAAGCGATTTATGAAACATGCTTTACTAAATAGAGTTCAAGCGAAGAATGTACAGTTCACACAATCCACGAATAGTACACAAGTGACCGTTGTTGTAAACATAGATCAGATTGGAACTCAGCAGTTTTCTCATCTGTCATTGCGTAAGTATTCAAATGTGTCAGTTGCCCACCCGACGATTCAATGTTTATTATTTGCCGTTTTTATGAATAAGAAAATTAAGCTATACACTTTCTTTTAACATTTAACAAGTTTTACAAATATAGTGTTACTGTTTACTACAGTTATTATAAGTCTGGTGCAAGACTGTAAAAATCGAGTACTCAACCGAACTCTGAAACAAATAACCTGGCGTCTTCTTTAGCGAAATATACATGCTAGATTAGATTTCTAGGGTAAAATTGCGTATTTGCTGTTTATGGATGTCAAACAGTTATTTATTTTTCGCAATGGCTTTAATCCTTTCACTCTGTTCCTCTTTCCGTTCCCCCTCTCTTCTGTCTCTTTCTCTCTTTCTCTCTCTCTATTCCCCCTTTCTATCTTTCTTGCTTTTTCTCATTCTCTTTATTCACCCTCTCTCTCGCTCTTATATTTCCTCCTTCAGTCATGTCTCTATTTCCCTCTCATTTACCCTTACCTCTATTAAACTTTGTATATCCCTTCATCCTTCCGCCTATTATCTTTTCCTCTCCCTTTTCTCAACCCTATCTCTCTACCTTGTTTCTTGTCGTGCTCTCTTTAATACCATTTTCACCCTCCTTTCCTGTATATTTCATTACCTATATGCTTCCTACTCTTTACTTACCCCATTCTACCCCTAGCCCCTCTTCTGTCCGACTCTCTTACCAATTCCACCATCAATGTCTACAACTATCTTCATCTAAAACTCGATTAATAATTGACTTAGTTTCATTCCTATCGACTCAGTGAGGATTTTTAAGACACAAAATATACTTGCGTCTTCTACTTGTGTTCGCCATTTACTTAAATGATGGATAGCGTTTATTTTAAGTGAAGTCAATTCCTTTTAAATGGATTTTCCTTTCCTTCTGCAAATTGTTTCATGTCAGCTTCGATTTGAATTGATAAACTGTAATCAAAACGAAAAGTAAAGAAAACAAATCTTTGTTTTGAAATCAGAATTTCAAAAGAGACAATTTAATTCGTCTTAAATATTCCCAACGTTTATTTTATTTATTCCTTATCGATTATGGATTCTTTTTCCTAAATTCGCGTTTTCATTTTCAGCGAGACCTCCTCATATCCGGTCTCTTCAAAGTGTCTCTCTTCAAAATAACATGAAACACACTTTACTAAGATGCTTGCTTTCTTTTTCCGTTTATATTTCTATTCTTGCTATTCTTCTTTGTATTATTCTGTCTCTGTTTTTTTAATGTCTATTTATCTGATTTCCTTTTCTTCATTATGTTTCGGGTAGATCGGCTAAGCCGAGTTCTAATCCAGGCGGATGATATATCCCATCCACCTACACTGTAGTAGTACCATTGCATGTGTGTTGTATTTTGAGGTGGCCCTGAAGCCACCCCAATATAACATTCAACTCAGACGACAGAGATCGCAAGTAAGATGACAGAAGTTCGAAATGTGGCATGAATACGAACGCGTAAGCGAAAGACCCAAAAGAACCAATTTATGCTAGGAGGACCTGTGGACGAGTGGTTATAGCACTTGTTTTTGGGCTGGACGACCCGGGTTCGATCCCACTCACGGCATGCGAATTTTCGGGTCTGAAAACTCTCTCTGTCCACCCAGCAGTAAATGGGTACCTGACTAAAACTCAGGGAAGGTTCAAGGCAGCGGAAGGGGAGAGATGGGCTCCGCCTTCCATATGCTGTGCCCTAGACACGGTGATTCTTAACAAATCATGGGCAGTGTGCGACCTTTACCTTTACCTATGCTAGGAGGGTGTGACCAGAGTTTGGGGAATACTTCATTTAGGAGGGGAACATGACAGACGTATAAAATGAAGTCGTAAAACCCGCACAAAATAGTCTCTCTCTGCCCGTATCGTTCATCCAAATATTAATACAAAATGAATAACCATATATTTGCGTAGAAATGTAAATTAAACGATCAACCATATATAATAAAAAATCCCCTCCAGCTATGGGTAAAATAACAACTTTTATTCAATGAATCGTTGACAATTATATAACCAGAAAAATGCTGCAAAATTACAATCTTTTTCCTTTCTTGTTTATTTCCTGTTTATTCTCTGTTTATTTCCATTCATTTTATTCCATTTCTTTTTAAAAACTCTTTTAGGCGTTCTTTCTGATTTCACTTAAATACTGTCTTTTGTTGTCAGTTGGTCAGTCTGTAATGCATAAGATAAACCCAAGATCCACTTTAATTAATCCAACCGTATTAGACATACCTAGAAACTTTTCTGTAATATGTTGAAGACATTTGTGTGGCACTGGATATACATGTTTCGGTATTTACTGATACAATCTTATATGAATGAGTAAAATGCAGTTATAGTCTAAAAAAGATATATATAGTAAACAAGCTACATAGAAAGTATTGTGTTTTGTCAAGACAACTGTGATGATTCACAATCTACTATCGTTTTTATAAGAAAATAAACTTTATATTGACGACTATTTCCATATATGAAAAGAAAAATGCATCTGAACTTGTAATGAATAGTTTATTATTTGATGGAATTGAATCAAGATTAGGCGATGTAAGTCAATGAATGATGGATCAAGCTGAAAATTAGACATGAGAAATGGTACGATTATTTCAAAGATGATCACTTGAATGGGTTCGTATAGCACAATGACTGGACAAACGACATAGATGTTTGGAAGTTTCGACATAATTTATATTCTCTCTAAATGTTGTTGCCTTTTACTGCTACTATAAGATATCTATTTGCTATCTGTGTTGAGATTGACCAGTGGTAGCAAACGGGAAAAATATTGGATTTCTATTTGTTTAGGGAAAAACAATTAGAGCAGAAAGTTTGGTATTCTGTGAAAGTTTGAACAAGTCTGGACAAATTGAAAGAAGAGGAATATATATATACACGATTATTTTTATTTATACAAACATGTACAAAATCTGCGACACTGGCATGTCAATGTTATCGATCAACAGCTGTTAGAAACTGACATCTCGTCAGACAGAATGAAAATCTGATCCTTACCTCAGATCATATTTGGTAAGAAAAGAAAAGAAAAAAAAGAAAATTTTAGATTTGGAAAGTCATGTGGTTAGATTTGAGACCGTTGAAAATTAAATATGAACTCGTTGAAGATAAAGAAAAGAGAGAAAGAGGGAAGGGGAGGGGGGGGGAAGAAAAGGGGTAAAAACTCATGGCTCATATATATATATATATATATATATATATATATATATATATATATATATATATATATATATATATAAACAAAGCTCATGAGACGTTGCTCAGTAATAAATGTACTCCTTTTCTCAGCGTTGAAGCTTATGTTACAATTACAATAATATTCTACAATTATTATGTTTTTCTTTTCTCAGTTATTGATTTGATTGTAGAGAAATCCACACAAACAGGAACTGAACACCAGAAAGGTTAATTTTTAGCATTACGAACTGGTAGCTGCCAAGAAGACATGAAAGTGTGGAAAGGTTTGTAAACTTGGTAACATGTCTGCCAAGGTCGGGTTGATAGATGACTTTGACAATGAGTTTCTCACATTTTACAATCAAGTTTACTAATCAGACCCTATTAAGCGCTGAACAGAATGTTCTAAAGAAGAAAGATCTTGTCCAGACAACAAAGCATCGAGAGATAACACTCATTACAATGGCTACTCAATCTAAAAATGTTTTTTGATTAAATCGCATTTGACCTAAGCTGGACTAAGTTCTCTGCAAAATACAAAAAAAGTTTAAGACAAAACAGATAATACGTTGCCAATTTCTAACCATCCGCCATAGAATTGAGGGTGTAAAAGCCAAGAATTTGTATTTGTCGATTACTGCAAAATATTCAATTCCACCCATCGTGTCAAACTCGACGAAATGATGTTGACGTATGAGATGCCGCAGTAGTTAGTATCAGCTATCATGATTTTGTCTACCAATTCTCGCTCATTGATTCGATCTCCTGATCGAGAGACGATGTTCTTCAATGTTGTTTCGGAAGTTTTGTACGAAGATAGTTTGCTCATTTCCTTTTAATCCTGTGGCTAAATTACGCCCTGTTGATATATGCGGATCTAAACACTGATCTCGTGTTCACAGCAAGATGAGCTTGCCTTGTTGTCAGACACGATTGATGAGGCTCACAAACTTCTCCATTTCATCGAAGAATGTAGAGGCCAATGAGATTGGCCTTTAATGCTTGCCAAACAGGATTTATTAACTACAACCAAGAAGAAGGAATTAAAGTGAAAAACGGCAAGAAAGTCCGTCCAGTAATTTGGATACCTCAAAAGAAACAGCCAATTAGCAGAAATAGAAATCAAAATCCGCAAAGACAAAACCTCTGGTGTCCTTAATGGTCGGCGCGCATACTCTGGAAGTCCTATATCTCTGACAATTTCAAGAGGGACTTTTTAGGGTTACGGTTTCATCTATTTTGCTCTACGGCTCGACAGCCTGGACACTGACAAAGCAGCAAGAAACATCATATAACATAACATACACACGGATGTATATATAGAGAGAGATAAAGTGGGAGTGAGACAAATAAATAGCGAATAAAATCTAGTACATGATAGTATAACTAACCTCTAAATTTAATGGAAAATCAACTTTTTTATGATCGATAAATGAAATGTTAGTTGAAAGAATTTTTTATGTAATATTGTAACGATTTCATTAAATGTATACTTTTGCTGGTATGTTCAATTAAACTTAAATTCTAACGATGATTGTGAATTGAAAGAATATAATTTGAGGAGACAATTTACTGAGATGAATATATTAGCTAACAGCTGCATCTACACAGCGTCTTCATTTTATTTTCATTTCTGTTTCGCTAATTGAAACTCTAATCCCACCTTTTACCTTTCTGTAAGAAACTATTTACATTTTGTGTAGGATAATCCAATGAAAGAACATATGCCATTAAAAAATTGGCTTTACAATAAAATCGATCGGACGTCTGACGAAATGATATATAAAAAATAGCTGTTGCGTGTCGGTCTTTTTCCCCCTTTTAAATCGGATTTTTGTGAATAATTGAATTACTTATAGTAAAAAAGCCAACACTAAAAATATACAAAAAATGATGTGTAAGCATTCATTCAAAGCTAGTTCTAAAATACTTTCTGGTTTCTCTACTATTATTGAATGTGGTGTCGTATCTGTATGATATATGTAAAATAAATATTTATCAATTGATTTTCAATTTTAAAAGATAGCGACCGACAGATCGACAGACTCTCCGCCGAACAGAGTCGGGTGATAAGATGCTCGCAAATAAATGAGTCATGGGTAACTACAGCCTGCAGGAATTTCACAAGAATGAAATGAATGTTTCTAGTTTTGTTACTGTATATTTAGTCACTACCTCTCCTTTTCCTACCCATCTTCCCATTCTTCCCTCACTCTTTTCCTCGTTCTCATTGTCTTACTAAATATATATGTTATGATGACCTACCCTATTCGTGACTAAATGGACTCTTCTATACACTATGTATCGAGGAGATTACGACGCAGTTTCGACGCAGTCTCAGAGCAGTCTTTCTGTAACATACTATTCTGTATTTTGGTAATATACACACTTGTATATATACGAGAGTGTTGTCTTATTTATTATCGACCCATAAATATCATAACAATATATATATATATATATATATATATATATATATATATATATATATATATATATATATATATATATACCCAGACTGATAATTATTCTACGTCTAGAAACACTGATGAGACGTAGACAACCGAACAGCTGTCTGTCTGTGGATGACTATATATTATATATATAATACTTCAAGTCGGTTTTCTCAAATTTTCTTTAATTTTATATAAAAAGAAACCACTCACCGTCCTGAACCTAACCGAGAGGAAATCAGACAACATATCCGGTCAACTGTCGTCTCTTAAAACATTTACGAACGCCGTGACCTCACATCAAAGTGAAAGTATCGTCGCCTTTTAGCTTATTTCCGGTTAGCGACACCATAAGCCGTTAGCCGAAATGAAATGAAACGTCAGCTAAACATCTCGTGGTCATCACTTAATATTTACGAATTCCATGACCCCAAATCAATGCAAAATATCGTCACCTAGCAACTCAAAAAAACCCTTAACTCACGCATATCGGCGGAGAAGATATAAAAGCGAGTTGGCGAATCGATCAGAGAGGTCCCGACAGTCGAGTTACCTGTTGTCAGCCGAGTAACCAGTTACCACCCGCATATGCGCTGTGAGTTATGAAAAGGAAGAAGCACAACAACAAGAACAACGACAATATGAAGCTTAGAAAGAACCTGACTCCATAACCGGGCTGATTGCCCCGAGATTTTCTTCTATGTCGAAAGTTGATATTACGAAAACAAAGGCCTTACTAGATTGAATCATCCGTATAGATATGATTCCTGAATACTTACATCTTGATATCTGCTGCTGATTTTCATTAAACTGGAGAATGCTTTTTTCCCTCTGTATTCTATTTGTAATATTGGGACTTACGAGTCATCTCTGGACACACACACACACACACACACACACACACACACACACACACACACACACACACACACACACACATATATATATATATATATATATATATATATATATATATATATATATACGGATCTTAGTAACAGTACGACACAGCCTCCTGAAGACGGTCGGGAGACCGAAAACGCTAGAGGAATGGCCCACGACACAACGCTAGGTGCCATACTCCACCGGTTAACACCCGAAAACCGAAGAATCGCTCGCTGCGTCGAGAAACTGACAAGAAAGTTCACGAAGAGAAAGACCTACGCGGTCTTTAATGACGCTTGCATAAAAAATGACTTGCTGGCGAACTATATATATATATATATATATATATATATATATATATATATATATATATATATATATATATATATATCGCTGCCATACACCGTAAGTAAAATAAAGTTAGATGGAAAATAAGTTCGCATTCATTATACAAAGTTGACGCCAAACAATAACAGCAATTTATTTATTTAGAACAATTTAATGGGTGTACCTTTACCATAATAGATATGGCAACAAGATCAAGCAAAACTCCATACATCCAAATACACTATTTACTGACTCACAGTCAATATAACTGACTTTATTGAACCAAACAAATTGCTTTAAAAATACAGATTTTACCGTTTGGTGTTTACTGTTACATCAGCTTCAATTACAGAGGAAAGAGGTCATAGACATCAAATCCGAAAACTCTGTTTTTGGAAGCTTGAAACAATATCCCGCTTAAAGTCATCAAAAAGGCAGTTACACACAGATAGCACACAGAAATCACATCTAACATTTGGGTTTTATTCTGTTGCAAAATAATGTTTCTATTATACGAAATCTTTTCTATTTCAAACAATGGCGTATGTGTAAATTAGTTGTGACAAATTTTTTCTTTTTGTGAGGCACCATATACAGCCTTAGGTACATTTACATTCTCTCTATAACATCCCAATAATTAGAATATCGGTTCTTTGAGACAACAATGACGCATCGTTGAAACCTGTTTTCTTTTGAATCATAATGCTTGATTTCAGAAACATATTAGTTTAGAACTTTGTTAGAATTTTAAAAGGTCAGGATATAGACAGACTCGCCTTTTATATTTAATCGATTAATAATCGATTCAAATCGTGGATTCTATCGTTGTACTATCGATATATTATCGTCGTCTGGGAAAACAGACACCTTACCACGTCTACCAGAGCGTGCGTTCTCAGTATCCTACTGTATGGGAGTGAGTACTGGACCACATACTCAACACAGGATAGAAAACTCCAAGATTTCCATATGATGGATTTTTACGTAGGATACTTGATATCGCATGGCAGGACAGAGTGGGCTACAATCATGTTCTGCAAAGAGCAGGCATTTCATCTATTTACTCCCTACTGCGTGAGCGACGTCTTCGCTGGCTGGGCCATGTGCCCAGGATGGATGATAGGCGCATCCCTAAAGAGCTTCTCTACGGCGAGCTTGCCTGAGGCTCAAGAAGAAGGAGTCGTCCCCATTTCCGTTTCAAGGATATATGCAAGCAAGATATGAATGCTTGCTCAATGGACATCAATACATGGGAAGCCTCTGCAGCTGATAGACCTGCCTTGAGGAAACCGATACGCCAGGGAATGATCATCAGTGAGAAGACCCTCCACGATTAAATCGCTGCGAAAAGAGCTAGGAGAAGAGCCAGCCAACATGCAGACCAACCAGCTGAAGTGACACATTACACAACAACCTTCGTATGTCTAGGCTGTAGTAGGCTATGCAAATGAAGAATTGGCAACTACAGTCATACAAACAGGTGCAAACGAGCAACATCTCAATACGGCGCTGATCTATAGTCGTTGCGACTGACGGATGCTAACAAAAGCTTACGATGTATTATCATCGTCCTGTAAAAGTAAAACATGATATCGAAGCCTTACGACTGAAGTATGTGACGTTATTTTTTTAAGTTTAAAACCAAGAAATATGGCTCAGTTATGCGCTTACATTAAAATGTAAAATGTTATCAGGTAAAATGTAAAATGTTATCATGAAATAAGTTAAATGTGAAATGTTATCATGTAATTGGAAAAACATAAAATGTTATGTAATAGTTAAAATGTTATCATGTAATAGGTAACATGTAAAATGTTATCATGTAATAGAAAACATGTAAAATTTTATGTAATAGGTAAAATGTTATAATGTAATAAGTACAATGTAAAATGCTATCATGTAATACGTAAAATGTAAAGTGTAAATAGGTGAAATGTAAACTGTTATCATGTAATGGGTAAAATCTTCAAAGTTATCATATAATAAGTAAAATGTAAAATGTTATCATATAATAGGTAAACTGTAAAATATTATCATATAATAGGTTAAATACATATTATCATGTAGCAACTAAAATTTTAAATATCATCATGTAATTGGTTTAATACATGTTATCATGTAGTAGGTAAAATTTAAAATATTATCATGTAATAGGTTAAATACATGTTATCATGTAGCAACTAACATTTTAAATATCATCATGTAATAGGTTAAATACATGTTATCATGTAGTAGGTAAAATTTAAAATATTATCATGTAATAGGTTAAATACATGTTATCATGTAGTAGGTAAAATTTTAAATATCATCATGTAATAGGTTAAATACATGTTATCATGTAGTAGGTAAAATTTAAAATATTATCATGTAATAGGTAAAATGTAAAAGATATTTTTTGACCGCATTCCTTATGCAGAGTTCGAGGGTTCAGTCGGTATTTTGTGTCGGCAGCAAAAATTAGGAAAATGTCCACAGCATTCACTCCCAGAATATTCACTGTCCACTACTGACATTTACTTAACTTCATATCCACAAACGTCACTATAGGTATCACAGTTACCATTTTTCTTTCTATGTATTAATAGTTATACAGACATAAGATAACAGAAAGAGTATTAACCTACAAGCCAGATAAGATGTACAGATTCACACATTAGCGTAATGACGTAATAAACGCACATCAGCAATATTCGCTGCTATATTTGATCATGAAACTTTACGAGAGTTTCTATGTAGATTTGCTGGAAAATAAAATCCTTAACTTTGATAAACATTTTTCCCTCCCTCGCGGCCCCAGAGATCTCTTGTACCGCCTTTAACAATGTCTCTTAGATATCATGTTCTGTCGTATCCAAGAAATTCTGAAATGCCTTTCGAATTGTGATTCGAAATGCGGCGGTCACACTAAAAAAACAATCAATCATTTCAGTTAAATGCAACGTTATGAATGGGGAAAATAATCTACTCATTTAAAACTATGATTTCATACAATAATTTTCTTTACAAATCTACTTATTATTAAAAACGTTATCATTATCTATCACGTTAAGTCGTTAAATTATTTTTAATTATATTTAAGTAATTATTAAAAAGATAGAGATTAATTTTATTTCAAAAGACGATTAAAGTGAATTCTTAAACACAGTATTTAAGATTCTTTTCATTTGAATTACTTTCTTAATTAACATTTTTTAATTAGTTTTATTTTAAAACAACGAATTTTCACAACAGCGGGTCCATTTTAAAGATGCGTCCATTCAAACTGCGTGTTTAGTGCTATTTTAGACTTGAGCGTGACAGATCAACAAAGGTAATTTCAAACTTAAGCGTCGCCAACCAAATAAAAGGCAATTTTGAACCTACACGGGGCAGCCCAACGGAAATGCTATTTTCAACTTAAGCTTGACAAATCAACTAAAATGCCATTTCAACTTAAGCTTGACAACCAAACAAAAATGCTATTTCAAACTTAAGCGTGGGTTACCTAATGGCGAATTAAGCTTATCAATGGAAAAATAAGTTTCAAATGTTAACAAGAAATAAGAAAACTCCATTAAAACGTTGCGTTATGTTTGCTCAGTTTTAAATGCGAAGTACATTTCCTCTCGACAAATTTCGTCATGTAAATAGAAGGAAGTTGTTTGTTTTCTGAATCTTTTAGGAACATTATAATATTTCAATCGAATATATATGTATAGCCTCTCAAAATCCATGCCACACCTCACCACGACAAAAACCTCAACCCCTTTCTCTCTCCCAGGCTAAGGGAAATTCACTAATACTCTCACCCTCCCTTT
Organism: Sepiola atlantica; assembly: GCA_963556195.1. Classification (NCBI taxonomy): domain Eukaryota; kingdom Metazoa; phylum Mollusca; class Cephalopoda; order Sepiida; family Sepiolidae; genus Sepiola; species Sepiola atlantica. The sequence continues at coordinate 110,714,172 of OY744531.1, read as the reverse complement.
TTCATTGTTGCCTTAATGGTACCCACTCAAAGCTTTCCATATTCATTTCATTCTTCGCCACTACCATTTCTTATCAACCTATCATGTCAATTTGCATGACATTTTTCTTCAAATTATCATCCTGAGGAAGTCTTAAAATAAAGACGGAACGTTGATGAATATATAAAAAATATTTCTTGGTTTTTTCCTACTTCATTTCCCATATATATATATATATATATATATATATATATATATATATATATATATATATATATATATTCTACGCTAAAAAGAATAAAATCCTCTACGGTGATCAATATCGGAAAAAAGTGAATAAAAATGAATACTAAAAATTCGTTTAAAAGCGATATATATCTCTTATATCTTAGCAGTACCCAAGTTTGTCGAGACGGTAACGACGTTGGTCATTTATGGTCGGTGGTCACTAGAATGCATGGTTTGAACCTTGAGCTGGATGCGTTCGCTTTGCCTAGCCACACTGATCAGTCTTCAAAAGACGAAACACGTGCCTTGATTAACGACGAAACGGCTGTTTGTTTGATGAATCTCTCTCTCTTTCTATTTCTCTCTCTATCTATCTATCTCTTTCTCTCTCTCTCTCTCTCTCTCTATATATATATATATTTATATATATATATATATATATATATATATATATATAGTCATTTGAGATCAACAAAAGTGAACGTGAAAGTGTATTATCGCACATTGTTCCGTTTTTTGTGTTTTTTGAATGCATTTTGGACCAATTATTTGCTCGTTGACTTGGTGGCAGAAATAATGCACGAGCTACTTTTCTAAGACATTTTTTAGGAATTTCTTTTTTTTTTCGTTGTTCTGTCTTGTTTTTAATTTTAACTTTTATTTTTATTTTTTTCCTCTTCTCTTCTTAAGTGACCTCAACTATTGCAACGCCACATTGTGTATTGTCGGCAGTTGAAACCCTTATTCCAGACATTTAATTTCCCTGATGATCTGCCAAGCAAGTACCTGCTTGGTAACGAAACACGTGTAGGAAAAAACATTTAATTTGAATAAATAATATTTGTAAGAAAAAAATATCTTTAATGGTGATCATTGGTGTCCTGAAAAGAAATGCTTTGGTAAGCCGTCATAAAATCACATATACATTTTCCTTAGCACTTGACAAGCAATGCCGGTTCAAGAGAAGCGCGGTTGTGATTTAGCAACTCTTGCTTCACTATAGATGCTTTGCACTAGTACTCTTATAGGGAGTATTCATTGTCTTTTGAGACCAAAATGATGCTTATATATATATATATATATATATATATATATATATATATATATATATATATATATATATATATATATATGATAACGAAAGGGAAGACTTGTTTGATGATTGTTTGAAGAAAGCAACACACAAGTACAAAATGTTTGAAATTGATAGGTGGAAGTGGTTGCCGGCTCAAAACCTGCGGCCGCTTAGGAAAAATTCAAATTATGAGATACAAATAGATGGTGGCAGTCGTAAACGGCAGTTGGAGTATAACATCATCAGGAAGTTGGAGAGATATTACAATAAATGTATAAGGAGTAGAGGCAAACGTTAGTAGCTCGAATGAATATTTTTGGGGATTACTTTTTCAATCCCCCCCCCCATACACACACAAACACACACACACACACATATATATATATATATATATATATATATATATATATATATATATATATATATATATATATATATATATATATATCAAAGTAAGGTGAGCGTGTTTAAACAGGAGCAAAAACAGCTATGTAAATAGACACGCAAAGAAAAGCCGAACCCAAACATAAACAAACGAATTGTTGGTCGTCGATAATCGATGATGGTAACTTTGTCAGTTGTGCTTTCACTTTTTTCGTATCTAAATAAAACTTAAGATGAAAGATAGAATATCATCGTCTATTCAATAAATGACGCCATTATATGAGTTTAAATAGTTCAATGTGGTTCAAGGGAGGAGCTGTAGATACTGTTACATACCACAGTGTCGTAATCGAACAGAAATCAAGCAAACAACAAAGCTTTTATTTAATCTAGTTTAACGCTTAAGGGTAAATAATGTAAGATTTGATAGAGTTTGTATTTCGAAAACCAAACTATTCTTACGCAAAAACACAGATGAGTTAGATATTACTTCCGGAGTAGATGTCGAATATCAAAGGTTACTTAGATATGATTGACAAGGTTTTACATATAAATTTGATGTGTGCTCCGTTCTTGAATATATTTCAGTAAAGAGAGAGAGAGAGGGGGGGAAAGAGGGAGGGAGAGATAGATTGTCTATAGGTTTTGTAATTTGTAAATTATATTCCCCTATCTACAAAAAGCTTCCGTATTTTTTAAATAATACTCAACTCTTAGAATGTCGATAACAAACAGCAAGTAGTTTCTATTTCATAACATGAAAACGTTATGTGTTTCGTACAAAACGCCATGCACGGTCTTCGTCTAAAATCAAGATTTTGTCTTCAAGGTAGAAATAATCCTTCGCGAATTGGTCTATTTTTTAACTTTTATCCCAATCCATACTGCTTCTTTTGTTTGAGCTTGATATCCCCCAAATTAAATCAACTTTGTTCTCAGCTCTCGTTGTGTAGCGGTAATAGTGACAGCTCAAAACATCCACCATTTTTCGATAGAACTTGCACCTTATTTAACAATAGCACGTGCACTTTATTTTTCGATAGCAAGTGTACCTTATTTTCCGATAGCACGTGCACCTTGTTTTTCGAATATTATCATGAAATAATGTTTAACATTATCATATAATAGGTAACATGTAAAATGTTATTAGGTAAAAGGTAAAATGTTATCATGTAATAGGTTAAATGTGAAAAGTTATCATGTAATAGTGAAAATGTAAAATGTTATGTAATAGGTATAATGTTATCATGTAATAGGTAAAATGTAAAATGGCATCATGTAGTAGGTAAAATGTAAAATGGCATCATGTATTAGGTAAAATGTGAAATGTTATAATGTAATAATTAAAATGTACAATGTTATGTAAAATAATAAACTGTAATAGGTAAAATGTAAAATGTTATATAGTAATAGATAAATGTAAAGTGTTATAATGTAATAATTACAATGTAAAATGTTATGTAAACATTAAAATGTAAAATGTGATCATGTAATAAGTTAAATGTAAAACATCATAAATGTAAAATATGTAATATGTAATAGGTAAAATGTTATCATGTAATAAGTAAAATGTAAAATGTTCTCATGTAATAAGTAAAAGGTAAATGGTATTATGTAATAGGTAAAATGTAAAATGCACTAAGTAAAATGTAAAATATGATCATGTAATAGGTAAGATGTAAAATGTATTAGGTAAAATGTCAAATGTTATCATGTAATAAGTAAACTGGAAAATGTTATCGTGTAATAAGTAAAAAAAAGTAAGTGTTATTATGTAACAGCTAACATATTAAATGTTATCATGTAATAGGTAAAATGTAAAATGTACTAGGTAAAATGTAAAATGTTCTCATGTAATAAGTAAAAGGTAAGTGTTATTATGTAACAGGTAAAATATTAAATGTTATTATGTAATAATTAAAATGTAAAATGTGATCATGTAATAGGTAAAATGTAAAATTTACTAGGTAAAATGTAAAATGTTCTCATGTAATAGGTAAAATGTAAACTTTTATTATGTCATAGGTAAAATGTAAAATGTTCTCATGTAATAAGTAAAATATAAACTATACATCAAACGTATTTGTTATCGAAATGTATTAATATTCTTGCAGACAGCAACTTGAGAAATCGGACCAATTCAAAACAAGTAAGACACTCAGAAGTCGATATATTTAGAAACTTCCGCTGGAAAAAAAGTCATGTAATTAAAGCTGAAGATTTGAATTCATTGGATGCATGTGATCGAAGGATTTAAAGCTGAATCACGTTGAGAATCCGGATCTCGTCAGATGAACTGAGTTAAGCGACGTTGTTCCTAGTTAATACTTACATCGGTGACCATTTGGGGAATAGAGATGCTGTAAGAAAACCACCCCACACAGGTGGACGAACATTGCTGAGAGTATAACCGGCAATAAAGAAGGGCTGGTCTTACGTTTATAAACCCCACTTTACAGCATAAAAACATGGGTTAACAACCAGTCCCCCCAACCTCAAGACTCTTTACTTTTTAATTATAAAACTGAAACGATTTGAATATGAAGTACATGTGGACGCGGGTTCAAGTTATTCGAATGGTGTTCTTTTTTTATCGAATCGCGTGTTTAAGGTCAAGCAAGAAGTATCGTTTCTTCATGAGAAAGTGTTAACATGAAACACGAATTTAATGTGTTGGTGATTCTTTCGCCTCGCCAATACAAAAAGATGTGAGATCAGCAGATGAGAATTGATAGTGTAAAATGGCGCCGTAGTCAGATTAAGTTTTGTTTTTGGCCATTGCTACTTAATGTCATCTTCCTCCTTCTCGTCGTCGCATTGGATTCAACAGTGAAAGTTTTGATACCGTTACGCTGTCGATGTTGGCAAGATAATGTCATAGCCTTAATGTCAAGTGGATGTTGATTTTCTCGAGTTTTCATTCTAGAACTGTTGGTAATTGTTGACTGTATGATAAGGTCAAGTTGTTATTTGTGTCTGTTTGGTATGGGAGGGGAATGCTAACCACAAATTATGTTAGAAAACTTTCTCAAATGAGAGAAGAGGAGCATCATGGGATATTAAGTTTTTTCTCTTCAAAGCTACTGGGATGGAATATTTTAATTATTCCAAGTTGTATGTCGATTCAGATCATTGTATTATTAATTTATTCCGAAGGGTTTCTCTATTCTTGGAGGATTACGACAATAAGAAAAGGGATATGTGGTAATTTTAGTAAGAAAAACGAAACGAATTTGATTACATAAAAATAAAAACAAATACATTTGTCATTATGCTAGTAAGGTAATTAATGATTATTATAGCAATAGCGACCAATGGAAATAAAATTAAATAAAGGAATGCCAATTAACAAAGCCAGCTGGTTATAATCTCGAGTGTATGTTGTCTTATATTATAGGAGTATACTATGGTAACACAATGCAGATCAAAAAGAAAAAAGAAAAAAATCGAAAAGACTCTCTCTCTCTCTCTCTCCCTATATATATATATATATATATATATATATATATATATATATATATATATATATATATATACAGAGGAAAAGAGAGAGTCTTTTTGACTTTTCCTTTATTCTCCAATCATTAAATAACTGGTCTAATACAAGCAAGCACGTGTTTAAATAAGGCCACCCATTACTTCGACGCAACAAAGAAACAGGGATGGGCCCCTATATGAAACAGATCAATAGAATAGAAAATAGGAAGTAAAATCAACCGAACCTTTGTTTGTGAGAATAACAAAGAATCTGATTGGTAACAGAAATGCGAAAGCCTCTGTGTAGCTTAATTGCCATAAATATATTTTCATAACTTACTACCTAGCTCAACTCACGTATTGAACACTGTTGAAGTAAATACTGAAAATTGATACATATTGTATCTCATTATTACAATTTATGTGGATACATGAAATAATATATATATATATATATATATATATATAAATAGTATCGGGTGAATCTTTGTTAGGCCAAAATGTTTAAAAGAATCTGCATATCAATTCGAAAAAGAAAACATTTCAAGTGTTTGTGTCGAGTTTACATGTACCCAGAATATCAACGATCACTTCAAATAAAAATTAAAGTGCATGTCATTTCTTTGAAATATTTTTTTCTGTTTATTTGACTGTGGGGGGGGGGGGAACACCATCCCGACCTTCACTGGAAAGGCACGGAAAGTACTATAATGCTAAGGAGGTTTATTGTCACTCAAATTCCGGTAAAAAAAAACAATCAACGTCAGTTATTAGTGATAAGTCAACGGTAAACGGCTGTTGCGAGAACAAGATTTGCAACGGTTATCAAAAGGTGGAGAGTACTGGAAATCTGGAGAAGACTTGTTGTCACTCAGATTCCAGGGAACATCACCCGTTGTTACCAATGACTCGTGTGAGAACTCTATGTATTAAATAGCCAGTGAGTAATCACCAATAATAACTCGTGTGAAGCGACTGCCTACTCGAATGGTGCAAAAACTACGGGATCTTCCCTACTGCAGAAAGTAGTCTGCGCGGCATTACCAGAAACTGTTTCACCGTCGATTTCGATTGGACCGGAATCTGCCCGTTTTCTCGATCAGGGTGTCTGTAACTTTAAATGGACTTTCAAGGAATGCAGTAAATGCGCCAACGACGCAGCAATTCAAGGCAAAATTGGACAGGTATTGGACCAAGTACACAACAAAATTGGGCAGGTATTAGACCAAGTACACGGCAAAATTGGACAGGTATTGGACTAAGTACACAGCAAAATTGGGCAGGTATTAGAGCAAGTACACGGCAAAAGTGGACAGGTATTGGACCAAGTACACAGCAAAATTGGGCAGGTATTAGACCAAGTACACGGCAAAATTGGACAGGTATTGGACTAAGTACACAGCAAAATTGGGCAGGTATTAGAGCAAGTACACGGCAAAAGTGGACAGGTATTGGACCAAGTACACAGCAAAATTGGGCAGGTATTAGACCAAGTACACGGCAAAATTGGACAGGTATTGGACTAAGTACACAGCAAAATTGGGCAGGTATTAGAGCAAGTACACGGCAAAAGTGGACAGGTATTGGACCAAGTACACAGCAAAATTGGGCAGGTATTAGACCAAGTACACGGCAAAATTGGACAGGTATTGGACTAAGTACACAGCAAAATTAGACAGGTATTAGACCAAGTACACGGCAAAAGTGGACACGTATTGGACCAAGTACACAGCAAAATTGGGCAGATATTGGACCAAGTACACAGCAAAATTGGGCAGGTATTAGACCAAGTACACGGCAAAATTGGACAGGTATTGGACCAAGTACACAGCAAAATTGGACAGGTATTGAACCAAGTACACGGCAAAATTGGACAGGTATTGGATCAAGTACACGGCAAAATTGGACAGGTACATTTTGGGGATTATTTACCCTCGTTCCCGCATTTACTTTACACCAAAATAAAAATATTCATTCGATTGTCCTTTCATTGAAATTTTCTATATAAAAAAAATATTAATCAAAATAATTTCAAATATTTGCGCGCAACATACAAGATAGTTAATCTAAACTTTGTAAATAAAATTGATTAAGTCTAAAAAATAATTACTGTAGAGACTTGCATTTACAGAATTAGATCAAATACGAATCCTTTAGAAGTTCCAGGACAAATAAATCTACTCTGATATTTTTTATTCAAAACAATTATTTATTTCAAAGTTTATGTGTGATTTAGAAACTCTTTCGTTGTTTAGATCGATCGCTAAACCTTTTCAGAAATTCAAGATCGTTCCGAAGAATCAAACTATTTGCACTTTAATCATCAAATTTATTAAACAGATCGAATTATTTCAAAACAATATTGCTCCTATCTCTATCATAACACAACTATTCTCATCGCAGTTATTATATTCACAACGTTTCGACCGATGTTAACATTCGATTTTCTTCAGGTGCATCTTTTCGAACTTGGAAATATACAGAATTTGAAAGTAAACCCTTTATTTCCATCAACCATAGCCAGAAAGAAATGTTAATTAATGTTATCTAGTTATTATCGCCTGTACTAAGGATTGAACCTTCAACCTATTTACACATGATTGTTAGCCAACGCTATTGACTATGGATCCATTTTGATAAATCGAGTATGAATTTTGGAAATCTTAAACCTAATCTTGTCCAGATGTATAGTATTATTACTTATTTTCTTGTTCCCGAGTTCGAGATAAAGATTCCCAATTTCGACTAGATGATTATCACGTTCAAAATATGCAGCAGAAGAAGATCGGTGGATTAATTAGACGAAACGTTGTCAAAAAGCAACCAAAATGAGGATGGGGATAGGAGTTGAAACCATCCAAATAAACCAATTATCAATCCTGATCTAAAACAAAATCCCATACATAATTCTATCTATTAGTCGCTCGGTTTGCAAGTAATTAACTTTACATGCTGTTAACATTCTACTGAATATAAAAAAATACAGAATTATAATTAATAAAACTGTATCGGCAAACAAAACACAAGTATCAATCCAATAACCCTTGATCAGCTGTTCATCATATTCACGCGGAATTTTCGCGATAGCTTATACATCTAATGAGAACGTCGTTGTCAAAAAAGAAAGCCAAGGTTAACACCTGTCATCTTTTTGATGTGTTGATGAAACTCTATATTTACATCCGTGTGGCGCATACATTTTTGTAGTAATAACATAATCAGGTATTGGAATATCAGAGCAATTATAATAGTAAGAAATGCTGTAGTTTAATTTTGTTTTGTTTGAAAGTTTAAGTTAAATGAGAAGAACGATTCGTTGAATGGATGGAAAAAAATCACAGTTCTGATTAAAATAGGTCACATCAAAGAGTTGTATTTACAAAACGCGTGTTCTATACCTATCACCCCAAGTCATTTTGAAATAATGACCCAGTCCTGATCCTTCCACCGTCTTCTATCTTCTCAATAGTAAATTTAACATGGCACAACTTTGTTTACCGGCTTGATTCTGGTGTCGGCATTCTTGTAGAAAGGGACCACATAATAGTTGCCAACAACCCTAAGTGAAAGTGCGTGTCGTTATCTATTTAACCACGGTCGCCTCCGGTCTCAATGATATGGAATTACCTCAATAATGTTACACAGGACATAAGAAATCATTTGTGTTTCGTAATGTTCTGAATTGTCGACGGCATAAAATGAGTTCAATAGTAGATACGGAACGGATTTTGAATATATGTACCTCCTCCACATTCCCCTATTTACAAATCACATATCCTACCTTTTCAATCATAGCGTAACAGAGGTAGGTAGGTAGGTAGGTAGGTAGGTAGATGTACAGTAGTAGCGTATTAATATATTAAAGATAGAAAAAAAGAAAGTGTATTGGGAACGTTTTCATTGATCCTAAGTGTCGTGGCCTTGTATGACAAAAATGAAATAAGACAACAAGGAGGTAGTTAACAATAGTATGCATTTACAGAAAGTATAGACGTTTGCTGCGTTGCTAGAGACTGTTTCTGTATTCGTCATAGCGAAACTCTCGGTTACAACCATTGTCACTAATAATAGTGTCTGGAAGAGTCTATGTACTGTCACCAAAATACTAAGCAATGAGCGTATTGGTGTAGATCGGCAGTGAGGACAGTTTTACAGCACACTAACCCTTTTTACGGTGATTCGATACCGAAACCCTAAACATATTGTAAACAAAATATTGGGTACCGTTAATTGGAAAGAAGTTGCTATTTTACCCATCAGAGTGGCGGAGGGGATTTGTGAATTCATACGTGTTCCAATCGATCACAATTCCAACCTACAGGATTTGAATACAACATAGCCGATTCCATAGTCCTAGACAGTACGAATTTCACCATTACACTGACCCCCTGACCCCGACTTCCGAAAACACATCTGTCTTTGTTATGGGCAGGTGCCCCAGAAGTGAGATGTAGATGGGGAACCTTTTCCAGCGATGGCGGTTGATTGTCTGGTTTGTTGTGGCAGTTATTAGAGGAAGAATAATAATAAGAAGTATAAGAAGAATAATAAAAAGAAGAATAAAAAGAAGAAGAAGCGACTGCTAGAGCAACAACGAAGAATAAACGACCCAAGTGAATGACAACCGAACGATTAAAAAGATGCGAATCCAAAGCATTCAGGTTTTTATCGATTATTGCTTACTTGTCAAGCCGACACTGCTACTATGACTATCACCGCCATGACGACGGCCACCACCACCGACACTACTACAACTTCTACTACTACTACTACTACTACCAGTAGTGTATTTCAATATGGAATTGTCATAATTGTCCTTCGCAACAATGAATGTTCTTGTGTAAGTTATTCGAATTCAAAAAAGAAGTTAACAATACACATTCCATAGAACGAGCGTAATCTTACTAACGAAAGATACTTGGATATTTTAACTTCTTAACAAACTATACATTATATAATATAGTCATTATATATATATATATATATATATATATATATATATATATATATATATATTTCTTGAGTTTCTTTGGGGTACAGCATTTTATTAATGTCTATTTGGTTTGAGTGTGATTAGTCTCTAAAACACATTCTCCATTGAAAATAATATAATTTTGGTGTTAAATATATAATTACCCCCTTTTTTTACATTCCCCCCTTCCAGCGACAGAGTTCTCATTAAGTGTGGGCGAAACCGGTCGACTGGCACCTCCCCCCCTTGTATCTTTTTTTCATGAAAGATAGAACATGTCTACTCTTCGTAATTGCTCTAGTATATATATATATATATATATATATATATATATATATATATATATATAGTTTTATGAAAATAAGAGCTTAATATTTATCTATATATGTATTATGTTGTTCTGATCTCCTGTAATACACAGGCACAAACACATACACATACACACACATACATACACACACACACACACATATATATATATATATATATATATATATATATATATATATATATAAATAGATAGATAGATAGATAGACATGTGTGTGTATTACGGAATATCAGAATCACATAATACATATATAGATAAATATCAAGCTCTTATTTTATCTTTTTCTTAATGACTGAACATTCTGCTGGGGTTCTCTCCCACTGATCTTACAAATATTATATATATATGTCTATCTGATTTCGAATATTACCACTTTTGGCGTATCGATGTGATATTAGTGTAAAGGTTTCCAGTGAGAGGCGCGGATGGGGCTCTTTAAGGCTTCCAGACTTTTACATATCATACCACAGAGGTGGCAGGTGTTGTGATGATCTGAGGGGATGCCATAAATTAAGCCACCTCTTGTCAGTGCTTGATTTTGCAAAACATTCATTCAACAAACCTGCACGTGACATAGTTACCAAGTTGCAAGCTTGGCATCTTAGGTTTTCCATGTTTCCTCCATGTGTTGTAGCGTCACGTTTCGTCTCCTTGCTGCTCTCTTCTGCTGCTGGTGTTTCATTTTATTCTCATCAAAAAGCTTGCTGCCTTCAAAAAAGGATTTCCTACACTTTGACATATTTACAGCCAACCCTTCTCATCCTCCAACATCAATTCCAAAGCACTTCAAATTGTATTTGAGACACTCTTTGAATCGCTTACGAGGTTTATGCTGTGGACGATTATTCCCAATTAGTTCCCTATAAATCGCTTGCTTTGGCAGTCTGCTATCAGTAAGACGAATAATATAATATAATATATATATATATATATATATATATATATATATATACTGATGAAATAGGAGTTGCCATCGTTTCAAATAAAACTGATTTTCGGAAATGTACCAGCCCCCTCTTCATTAATAAAAATAAAAATGAAAGCAACTTTTTTTTTTGATATCGTGGTATGCGAACTCAAAACATTTTTTGTCAACAAAAAGAAATAATACTTCAAGTCAATGAAATAACGAATGTTAATGATATTTTTGTCAATCGATCAAACGTTACGATTTGCATACAGACAGACAAATCAAGAAAGAAAGACTATAAATGTTTAAATAGTATATATGTTGGATGGTTTTGTTTTGTTTTGCTCCATGAGTTATTTTATGCCGACTCCATTTATATTGCTGAAAAGGTTTTATGCTTGAGGTTTATAATATTTTAAAATATTTAACAAATTCGCATTTCCTGAGTAAACAGTCTGCAATTGATTATTTTTTTCTTATGGGAGTTTAGTTTATTGAACTATTGAGATATTATACTTTTGGGTATAAACCCACTATTTTCAGAAAGGACATTATGATTTCTACTCTGATGTCTTTAAATAGTCCCTTCATTGTACCAACATTGTAGTGTTTTCGCCGCATGGGAGAAAAATCAACACATTCTAACATAAAGTGTTTCACTGTGTATGCCACTTGTCGCACACCGTGGTGGCTCCTTCTGCTCAAGCAAGAATGAATGCATGACTTTTATGTGGCCAATACGGAGTCGAGAGAGGATGACTTCCTCGCTTCGTGACTTTCTACAGCCCTGCCTCCATTCTCCTAGATCAGATTGTATTGTCAACAATTTATTGAATGTATTACTGCTTTATCTAGACTGACATTCCTTACGAATGTATGCTTGGATGTTTTTTTTTTACGTCTGTGTATGGAAATTTAAATTTGTTGTTGAGGGGCTCGTTTTGAGCGGTTTTTGACTGCTGTGTCAGTCTTATCATTTCCTCGGATTCCTATGTGACTTGAGATCCAACAAAACATAATCTCTTTGTGTTTAGCAATGATGTTATTCTACATCATAAGTTGATGATCAGTGGGTTATCCAGATTTCTATTGTTCAATGTTGTTAATACTGATAAGGAGTTGGAAAATATAATGAATCTGCACTTAAAATAGATGCTTTTTTATGAAGATGTTGTCGGATAATTTGGATTTCATGTACAGCTGTATACTCTGTTGTGTCCTTGTCCTTAGATTCGTCTGTAAATATAGTGGTATATTTAAGATGACAATCTATTATTTTAAAGAATTTAGAGGATGTGTGGTAGTTTTATTGAGTTTATTCATTTCCAAGTTTACTTTTGGTTGTGTTATTTCCCGCAGTTGTATTGTTAGTTGGATGGTATCATGTATTAAAAACAAATACTCAATTTAATTTAATTAGTACATTTTATTTATGGTTCAATTTGATAGCGAACACACATTTTAGAAAAACAAGCTAAACTTAAACAACTGATAGGCATCCCTTGTGGTGGCGGTGCGCAAAATTTAGGTATTTTAGGGATTTGCAAAACCTGCTTATAACTAGTTGATGAGTTTAAAAATTGAGGAAATTTCAAGAGCAAAAACAGACGCAGAGCTAACACTTCAGTTGGTATTGGATATACTCGTTTGGATATATTATCAACTAATTGGGATATATTATTAAATCATTTAGATATATTAGTAACTCGTTTGGATATATTATTAACTCTTTTGGATATATAATTAACTTATTTGGATATATTATTAAATTATTTGGATATATTGGTAACTCATTTGGATATATTATTAACTTGTTTAGATATATGATTAACTTATTTGGATAAATTATTAAGTCGTTTGGATATATAATTAACTCGTATATATTTTATATATACAGGGCCTGTGGACGAGTGGTTTGGGGCTGGACGACCCGGGTTCGATCCCACTCACGGCATGCGAATTTTCGGGTCTGAAAACTCCCTCTGTCCACCCATCAGTAAATGGGTACTTGACTAAAACTCAGGGAAGGTTCAAGGCAGCGGAAGGAGAGGGATGGGCTCCGCCTTCCATATGCTGTGTCCTAGACACGGTGATTCTTAACAAATCACCGCCGCTACGGCCATGGGCAGTGTGCGATGTCGGTAACGACACTCGTGCGCGTCCAGGCTATGCGACCGTTACCTTTTTTTTTAATATATTTTAACTTGTTTAGATATATTATTCACTCGTTTGGATATATTATTAACTCGTTTGGATATATTATTAAGTCGTTTGGATATATTATTAAATCATTTGGATATATTATTAACTCGTTTGAATATATAATTAACTTATTTGGATATATTATTAAGTCGTTTGGATATATAATTAACTCGTTTGTATATATTTTAACTTGTTTAGATATATTATTCACTCGTTTAGATATATTATTAACTCGTTTGGATATATTATTAAATCGTTTGGATATATTATTAACTCGTTTGGATATATTATGTACTCGTTTGGATATATATTAACTTGTTTGGATATATCATTAACTCGTTTGGATATATTATTTACTCGTTTGAATATATAATTAAGTCGTTTCGATATATTATGAACTCGTTGGATATATTATTATCTCATTTGAATATATTATTAACTCGTTAGGATATATTATTCCTCGGTTTGATATATTATTAATTCGTTTGGATATATTAACTCGTTAGGATATATTATTACCTAGTTTAGATATATGATCAACTCGTTTTGATACATTATTAATTCGTTTGGATTGTGTGTCATTTTTGATAAACATTTCGAATCGGTTTGTAATCGAAACTTGTATGTTCGTATTTTGATGGAAAGAATCGATCCTTTAATCGAAGGTTTTGCAGACCTTAAATCAATAGTTGTGTCGACATTTAAAGGTTGGGGTAGGTGTACGTGGGTTTGTTGTTCATTTCCCGGTGTCAGGGGTTACGATATGGTCCTGGTAATTTGCTCTTGGACAGGTAGCTAGAACATGTTTATACATGAAGGAGGAGATGCCGCTGACAAATTAATATTAAACTATATATTTCATAAACTTAGCTATAGCTCCATGTCCATAAAAGTCGAGTGTATTCTGGTAGAGGGGAGAAATGAGGGGTTATAACGCGACATATATACTAGGATCTTTTATTACACGTGTTTCTTCGCAAAGCTCTGATCTGCAACTCACATTATCATTAATATATCTACTACCTACGTCATCAGCGCCGGTTTTAAGCAAATTAATCATATCCATTAAAACTTTACTAACTGACGTTATGATAAGAGTATGGATTGGATGACGTAAATATACGCTTATTTAGCAGGAGCGTTTCAAACGATAAAGCAATTTGTTTATTTTTGTCGTAACTGCAGATAATAACTTTCTTCTGTAACTATTTAGATATACTTTTCAAATATCTATATATTTACTTTCAAAATCAGTAAAGGGGACGAATGCGTACACTTATGTACTAGACCTATACACGTTGACTCAACGGGTCACGATTCGTCATCTTATCTTTTACTAATGGTGGAGTCTGAAGCTCACGTCGCTTTTCTGGTTGCAACTGAACGAACCATTAAGCATCGCGTTTCCGCTATTGTAGGGTAGAGATCCCTAACCTAACCCTAACCGCTATTTTTGGGTAGAGATCCCTAACCCTTAACCCTAACCCTGACCCTAAGCGCTATTGTAGGGTAGAGATACCTAACCCTTAACCTTTCCGCTATTGTAGGGTAAAGATCCCTAACCCTAACCCTAACCGCTATTGTAGGGTAGAGATCCCTAACCCTAACCGCTATTTTTAGGTAGAGATCCCTAACCCTAACCCTTAACCCTAACCCTAACCGCTATTGTAGGGTAAAGGTCCCTAACCCTAACCCTTCTGCTATTGTAGCGTGGGGTCATTTTTTTAGTTTGCTCCGCACTTCCTAGCGCCAGCCCTGTATGTAACACATGGTTACATACAATCATTTTACTCTTGTATCATGTGATAAGTTAACAAAACAAGGGGTCAATCATAGCCCAATAATCTTATGCATTTGGCAAATAATTTCCATGGCTGAATCCTTAGAAAATGACCTCCAGGCTATAGTGGATTGAGGTCATAAATGGTTGGTAACTTTTAATGCCGCAAAGACAAAGCTCCTTTCCTTCAATAACCACAAGACACCTCTCCAACCACCGATTGTCATGGCAAATAGCACCCTACCTGAGAGTTCATCTTTCAAACTCTACGGCCTTACCTTCACAGGTAACATGAATTGGAACAAATACATTGAAGACATTGCCAAGGCTGCCGCAAAGAAGGTTTGCTCCCTCTACCGTGCTAGTAAACTTCTCACACTTGACATTATCCTGTATCTCTACAACGCCACCATCCGCCCATGCATGGAGTATTGTTGCCACATCTGGGCTGGTGCATCATATACTAGTCTCTCCCTCCTTGGTCCAAAAAAGAGTCACCAACCTAATAAGTCTCTCACTGTCAACCAAGCTCCAGTCCCTGTCCCATCGCCGCCTTGTGCTTGTTTTACAAATACTTCAATGGATTATGCTCCGATGAATTGGTGCCACCTCGACGTGAATTCACTAGACTAACTCGACAATCAACCAAATCCCATCCATTTACTGTGGCAGTCCCCAGATGCCGGAGAGCTTTCTACTTAAATAGCTTCTTTCCTCGTGCTGCTGACCTCTGGAACTCCCTCCTTGCCCCCTGTTTCCCCGACAGTACTGATATGCAGGAATTTAAAATTAATGTAAACAGACATCTCGCTACGCAGATCCAAGTTTAGGTTGACCCCCCCCCAACCGTCTCCCATTTTCTTTCTTCTCAGTAGCCCCTTACGTCTACAGTGGCGGCATGCCTTGTCTGGGGGTGAACTACGTTTAAAAAAAATGACCCCAGTTTTAAAAATGACAGCTAAAATATAACATTGATATCAAGAAACCATTTGTATTAATATGTCCACTCTGGTTTGTTTTGTTCCTCCATTTTGTTTTGTAACCAATTTTGAACAATATTTCTATCAACTCATCTTGATTGTTAATCGGATTTTCCAGTAAATGAATGCGTCTTTTCTTAGCATCAAAAGGACACACATTAAGATCTCCCACTTTTATTGTTTTCTCCTTGCAAAATACGCGATCCCCACTGGTATTAGTGATACGATATGAAGCCATTTCCCCCCTCACTCAACCGATCGCTAAGATAATATTAAAGTAAACTATCTAACTTTAGTAGGTAATCAGTCTAGAATAATGCTTTTTCAAACCCCTGTATAACAAGGAGAAATGCCGGGAAGACAGATTAACTACGAAAACACAAACACTAAACAAAACAAAAAGACGATGCGAGATGGAGTGGATCAGTAAAGGACCGGAGCATTGTGGCCCGATGCTATGATGACTATTTGCGTTCCGACTGATTGCTCTATCAAGTATTATTCAGCGGCCGTGTTTCAAAAATCAACATAACTTTGATATTGACGTAAATTGGCCGGAGCCTTGGATAATTGGTTGGTCCGATCGACAACGCAAAAACAAAAAACAAAAAAAAACTCGCCGTGAACGATAACACATATTTCTTGGAACACAGTTGTATAACTACATACAAAACATACAGTTATTTTGATCTTTTTTAAAAATCATTTTGATCTTTTAAAGACAGATCGAGGAATGTGACTGGTGCTAATGCTGGGTTTTCTTTAAACTTACAAGTTTTCTTTCTGATTTTGTTCCTTAAATAACGTTTATCTTTCTACATTCTTAGTTTTGATCGGTCGCCGAATTTTCTCTCTCTGAAGAACCCCTAGGGATTTAGTTCTAGTACTGAGAATTTCCAATTGAGGCGACTATTCTAGTAAGGTAACCAATCACCGGTTGTTTCGCATTTTATACTATCTTACGATTAGCCAGTCAATTAAAGCCTTCGTTTCACGCATTGCTGACACGACTTTTAATTAATATTATCCGATGTGGGGCAGTGCATCAAGTGACTTTTCCAATTGTAAACCTGATTTGGTCACCTGTGTTAGTCCAATAGATAATATTTTCGGATAATCTCCCAACTATTATGCTTATCATTTGAATTGTAAATGAAAATGATTTTTGAAAATGCGATTTCACTTTTCCCATTTTTATAGCAAAGCTGAAAACTTAGATCGTCCGTTTTTGATGACAAAACTGAAAATAATATTTGTCTACATTTCTCATCGAAAAGTGTTTTGACTCCTCTTTCTTATGATAAATTAATTAAACTTAATTAGCCAACTCATTGTGTCACGCATCCGATGGCAGACGATTCTTCAATAACGAGGATGATGGTCCAATCTATCATTTATACATTTGATTTAACTGGATCGTCTTTTAGTTTTCCTTCTTATCGACCAATTGAATTATCAAAACCTTGTGGATGGAAGAACAGATAGATTAATCTTATTCCAAAGAGTTTTAGTAAAAGTAACTCGACAGCCCTGAACACAACCTGGACACGTCATTCCAAGTGCACAGTCCGCGTGGCTGCCTCCAGATTCGTCGTTGATATTATTTTTATTTTTTGCACGAATCACAATGTCGCAATATCGAAACTTAATAGCACCTCGTTTGAATTCCTGACCACAAAATAGAGTAGAGAAAAGATCGTTCCAGATAGAATAAAAACGTACTGATAACATAAATACATATAAATAAGATAAATAAACTACTTATTCCGTGTTCTACATAGCTTGAAAATTAAAATAAGGTAGAGCCCTTTACACTCGAAGATTTAGAAGCTAGTTATCTTAATCTACGTGCAAACCTCAAACAGGCGGGACTAGGACCACTACGTACAGCGAAACAACTTCATTGCCCACGACAACTTGCGCATGACAAGGCCAGATGGCCTGGGACAAGCATGGAGGACTGATTGCAGCTACGGGATGTCATTTGACTACCGTAGCCACAGAACAAAGTTTTAATAAAATAAATATCTTAATCTTCGTAAGGGGACATAAAACTGGTGCAAAACTGTTCTGTTTGACGATTTAATATTAACTAACAAAATATACATCCCTGGATCAGTATTCTGCTAGTACACACACACACACACACACACACACACACACGCGCATATATATATATATATATTTATAAAAATACAGAAATTCAATGTAACATCAGTACCGTCGGTTTCAAAGCGGGAGGTTGATCCCGATTATCGTCAGCTGATAAACATATTCAGGAATGGTGGAACTTATTCGGTCACGTCTGAGATCACGTAGGACGTGATTTGTGAAAGGGGGGGTTACATATGTGTGCGTGAGGGGTCAAATTTGATTCTAATATTTAAATTTTTAATGTATATAAAATGGTTATTAATTAAAACAAAGCAGAAGAAAAGTTTTTTTTGTAATATATATAAATAATGTAAGAATTTCTGTTTATTTTTCTTTCCTTAAGCCAAGGCTTTTCAAAGATTAAAATATTATCATCAGAGGAATTACATAGATGGATAAGTTGGCAGTGGAAGAGCCAAAATTCAAAATTTGTAAAAAATATTAATTAGTTTTTAGTTTCATATTTGATATATATATATATATATATATATATATATGTGTGTGTGTGTGTGTGTGTGTGAAGTTATAAAATAAAAATAAAGATTATATCTTTAAATTATATCCTGTCTTGAATAGTCAAAGCTCGATATACGAGATAGAGCAATAGTATAAGTAGATAAGTGATGAGAATAAAATTGGATGAAATGCAATATTTAATTAAATCATCAATTGTTCAAACAAGGATTATATAAAAATCCTTTTTCTTTCCTTAATCCATGGGGAAACAATATCTGATTTCCATGACGTAACGCTAAGTAACGCTTTACACTGAATCATATAGCCCATACTATACACATAACCTTACACTATTTTATGTTCATAACCACCAGAAATCAATCATTAATTATATATTTCCTTCAGTCTCCAACAGAATACCCAAACTTTTAGCGAATAAATCAATCTTCGACAAAAATCCTGCTTTTTTCAATAATGTATTACTTAATTCGTGATATTCTAAAAACATATACACATAACTCCATTCCACAAGGGAAACGCCCCTTGAGCATAATAACACACAACATGACACTAAAAAAACATACGAATACAATAGCTACTAATAATAATAACCTTTTTTTATAATAAACCTAGGAATTCCACTAAAAATGATAAACATTGATTTACCCGATATTTTTCGACGCCATTGACGCGAATATAAGCACTTTTTCCTCTCTTGTTTGGCCACTCACATATAACTTCTCTAAATTCTAATGTGTATTATTTGAATGTACTTAATTCTGTGTTTGACTTAAATATGTTTAATTCTTGATATATATCTATCTATATATACTGTTTTATTGCCTGTCTATTGATTTCATACTCAAGTACTTCCTGAACTCACACGCTGGCCTGAAGGTATGGCTGTCTTTCTCTTATTCGTACTTACTTGTGAGAGGGAAACTTATCTTCAACTTTCTGTTCCGTCTGGAGTATACAGTAAACCAATTCTATATATATATATATATATATATATATATATATATATATATATATATATATATATATATATATATATATTTATTCTGGTACAGAAAAATTAGTACAACATTCGTACCGTCGGTTTCAAGCACGGAAGGTCATACCCATCCGGCTCTCTTCAGCTTCTGTTGTCATCTGTTTTGGAAATGTGAGGTCACATGACACTCTTGTTGGGACGCGTTATTTGCTCAGTGTGTTGTGTGTGTTTGTTTAAATTTGAATTTAGTGTCATAAGATCGTTGAGATTTAAAACACGGGAGAAGAAAGAGAATTCAAGATTAAAGGGAATAAAAACTTCCATATATATATATATATATATATATATATATATATATATATATATATATATATATATGGAAGTTTCTTTGTTTTTACTTTAACTAGCGGCGCTCGGACATACCCGACTAGTACACGCGCACAGGCTATTTCCCCCCTTCAGTGTGTTGGACGCGTAAGACCTTGTCAGGCCATCCATCTAAGAGAAGGAAATCTCTGATAATAAAACCTTGCTACTAACTACTTATGTCGTGGCAGCAAACCATTGAGGAAGAAGACCTCCTCAGTCCTGATCGACAACCTTCATAGAGCTTGAATCTCTAACAAAATATCCGGTTTGCAAACCTACAATTGCTTAAAGAGTAGAACGGTTTTGACTATCGCCGACCTTTGCAGTCATTCTCTGTTTTGTTTCCTTACTAGAACAATGAAAGCCGTTTCTCCTTTTCTTTCTATTTGGGCAACTTGGGGAAAGTTTTTTCGTCGCGAAGTCTTACATGCCCAGTTTGGGTCGCTCTTGTTCCGACAGGTTGAGGATACAGGTTAGACAGCTTGTCTGACTGTTGTTTCCGACTGATAGGACAGGATCCTAAATTCTAGGGTAGTGCTAAGAACAGCTGCCCAATCATCAGTTGCATAATACTGTGGGTAGTTGTACGTGCCATGTTGTTGCCTACAGTTATCTCCGGTGGGATTTTCCGAGGCCACAACACCCATGGACAAGGTCACGACTAATGGACTGGTTGTGTGAGCTTATTGGCACCTAAGAATAACCCACCTTGTTCACCCCCTCTATATCAAAACAAACATGTCATTGCAAAAATCAAAACTAGAACTAAACCAGACAACCAACAAATAACACCTTCGTCTCCGCCCTTGAGGCTCGCATTCACAAATATCCCTGGACTTAGAAACCTTTCTCCTGACAAACTTCCCGGATATCCTAGCATTAAATGAAACAAACCTTCAATCCTCAATCTCTTCTCACCACTTTTACATGACTGGCTACCCCCCACTCTGACGAACATATGCACGGGCTAGGAGTTTATGTTCAGAACATCCTCCCCCTGACTAGAGAACATAGGTTTGAATCAGATTACCAAGACTACATGTGCTTTAGATTGACTTTACATCACAGCGTCAGTTACTTATATTTCTTATACCTTTCCCCTTCGACCCAGGACTGTACCCTGCTAAACTCTGTCTCTGAAAGCATAGATAGAGCACGCTCAATTGACTCGAATGCCCACATACATGTATTTGGGGATTTTAATGCCCCCCCCCCCCACCGCGACTGGTTGGGATTCTCAAGCCTTACTGACGCAGCCGGCAATTCTACGTATAATTTCTCCTTAGTTCACTCCCTCTCTCAGACTGTCAATTTCCCGACCCGCATCCCCGATCGAGTAGACCAGCAAGCCTCACTTCTAGACTTTTTAACCATTAAGGAGAACCTTCTCACTCCCTGCTGATCAGTATGCAAATGTGTTAACTGAATGGGTCAAAGCAGGCTTTGAAGCCTATGTCCTCATGCGAAAATTCTTTAGCAAGCCCCACTCTCCTCAATGGTTCACCTCGAAATGTGCAGCTGCCATTGCTGAAAGGAATCAAGCATTTTGCCGCCATCAGTCAGCTGCTAATAGACATAAATTTATAGAGTCAAGAAATAATTGTAAGGCCGTGATAGGTGAAGCAAAGAGAATGTATACAGAGATAACCAAAAAACGCATTCAGTCACAGAAACTAGGTATTCGCGATTTATGGAAAATCTACAATAGTGTGGTAAACAATAGTCAATAAACGATCCTCCCACTATCAAACCACATTGATGTCATTTGCACAGAAACTGATAAGGCTGAACTACTTGCCCAGCGTTTCGCTTCAAACTCCCTAAATTCCCATTGCAGATCGAAGTCACACTTGAAAAACTAGTCATCACCCCATCCAGGTCAGAGACATCATAAAAAACCTTGACACCGCTAAAGCTTGTGTGCCTAGTCTTCTACCTGTAATAGTAATAAAGAAATGCTCTGCTGAACTGGCCCATGTCCTTTCCAAACTCTACAACAAATGCCTAGATGAATCTTGCTTCCCTGATAGCTGAAAAATTGCCTCTGTGGTACCAGTCTTCAAGAATTCTGGGGATAGAACTGATCCCCAGAACTACCGCACAATCAGTCTACTCCCGATCTTTACTAAAATCTTTGAATCCTTAACCAATCTAGCGATAGTCCGGCACTTAGTTAATGCTAAACTTCTTTCTTGCCGCCAGTATGGATTTAGACAAACACGATCTACTGCGGGCATCCTAACGGTCATCTCTGAACGCATGTACCATACACTGGACAAGGCAGCTGAAGCTAGGGCGGTAGCGCTTGATATATCTAAGGCCTTTGACAAGGTCTGGCATATAAAGGGTTTCTCCTGAAAATACGCTAATATGGTATTACTGGGAAAATACTTAACATAATTAGATCCTTCCTAACCAAAAGAAAGATCCACGTTGTCCTCGATGGCAACACGACATGAATGATGGTGTACTCCTTGGACCTTTACTGTTCCTCATCTTCATAAACGATCTCCCTGATGACATTGAGTCTGAGATTGGTATATTTGCTGACGACAACACGATTTACTCCTGTCATTTGGGCAAAACGGACGCGATCATATCCGAGGCAATGGCCGAATTCTTAGAAAATGACCTCCAGGTTGTAGTGGATGAAGGTAAAAAATAGTTGGTAACTTTTCATGCCGCAAAGACAAAGCTCTTTTCCTTCAATAACTACAAGAAACCTCTTAAACCACTGATTATCATGGCAAATAGCACCCTCCCTTAGAGTTCAACATTCAAACTCCTCGGCCTAACCTTCACAGGTAACATGAATTGGAACAAATACATTGAAGACATTGCAAAGGCTGCAGCAAAGAAGGTGAACTCCCTCTACCGTGGCAGTAAACTTCTCACACTTGACATTATCCTGTATCTCCACAAAACCACCATTCGCCCATGCATGGAGTATTGTTGCCACATCTGGGCTGGTGCATCATCTACTAGTCTCCCTCTTAGACAAGGTCCAAAAAAGAGTCGCCGAATTAATAGGTCTCTCACTATCAACCAAGCTCCAGCCCCTGTCCCATCGCCGCAATTTTGCATCCTTGTGCTTGTTTTACAAATACTTCAATGAAGTGTGCTCTGATAAACTGGCTACTCTTGTCCCCCCCTCGACGTAAATACATTAGACCTACTCGACAATCAGCTAAATCCCATCCATTCACTGTGGAGGTCCCCACATGCCGGAGAGCCTTCTACTCCAATAGCTTATTTCCTCGTGCTGCCGGCCTCTGGAACTCACTCCCTGCTCCCTGTTTCCCCTACAGTACCGACATGCAGAGGTTTAAAACTAATGTAAACAGACATATCGCTACACTGCTCCCAACTTGGGATGACACCCAAAACCTACACCCTAATTCTCAGTAACCCCTTACGTCTACAGTGACGGCCTGCCTTGTTTGGAGTTGAATATGTTAAAAAAAACCACAAAAAAACCAAACAGATAAACCCTCAACAATCTAAACAACATAAACGGCTAAGAAGAAAAAATAATCTATGGTTAAACCCAACTTACAATAATAACGCGAAAACAAACATCCCATAAGAATTTTTTTGTAAATATCCACACACATATTATTTTAGAAATCTGTATAAATTATTTTAATAAACCCTTCTATAATAATATATTCACAATTCCCGCCATTACATTGACCCATTTAATTAAGTTAATTTATTTGATAAGGTGAATTGTCTTCTAGGAAAAGAAATATTTTGAAACCAATTAACTTCCCTTATTGCAATTCATAGCGCAGTCTAAGATCTGTGTAGCACTATTACAATAATTGATATCATCTATATTCTTAAGTTTTTCAATCCTAAATAAATATGCTTGATTTATACTGACATACATATACATTATAATTCAATTGACTTGCCCCTAAACATATTATTATTATTATTATTATTATTATTATTATTATTATTATTATTATTATTATTATTATTATTAAAATTATAACTTCTACCTCTTTGACGACCCCTCTATTGTTTACTCATAGGGTTATTTGTAATAATGTTACTGCATCTTATCTATTACTACTTACTAACTTTTACATTTTATCCTTGAAAATTATTTTTCAAATTAAAACCCTTTAATATTTATTAATGTAAACTTAACCTCCTCATGCCTTTTAGTCTATCATTTTATGATCTAGTTTGTCATTAGGATTCCTTAATATTATTGTAGACTTTCTTAAGAATTTAATTTAAGATTTATATTTTTAACGACCTCTCCATTTTTAATTTTTTGAATGTCATTTAGTCTTGACAATGTCTCCTGCTTGTGCTTATCATTTTAATTGCCTCCTACAACTAGCCAGTCTCTTTAAATCAGTTTCACTCATAATATGCCACCCTTCGCCTCCATATACTTACCTCATTCATCAATCCCCCTCCATCCCTCATATACATTCTGTCGCGTTCTCATACACTCTTTAACTCTCCCTTATTTTTTATCCAAACATACTTATATTACTATTCGCTTTCCGTCGGGAATCGTCAGGCTAAAATGCGAAAGCTTCTGTGTAGCTGAATTTCCATGAATATATTTTCATAACTTACTACTACACACACACACACACACATATATATATATATATATATATATATATATATATATATATATATATATATATATATATATATATATATATATATATATATATATATATATATATATATATATATATAGTAATCCTGGTAAGGTAAACATTCACAGGATAAAAATCCAAAGAATTTCAACCGGACTTATAAAGTGCTCAATATCAAATAGAGCTTTTATATAAATGATTATTTTTATTTATACATACATGTACATTGTCTGCGACATTAGCATGTCGATGTTCCCAACTAACAGCTGTTAAAAGCTGAGATCTCATCAGGAAGAATAAAAATCTGATCATTCCTGTCCATTTTATTCTGCTTGGTAAGATGTCAGCTTTTAACAGATGTTAATTGATAACATCGACATGCTAGTGTCGCATATTACGTACATGTATGTATAAAAAAATAATCATATATATATATATATTGCTACACATTGGCGAAGGGGAAATTACTCCCAACTACCATTTAGGTAGAAAGCTTTTTGTCAAAAATTATCGCAAACAAAATAAACAAATGAAAATGCGACACATTCGTAACTAGCGGTGATGGACTTCAGACTTTAGACACTGGTGTTCTGGTTTCGAATCTCGCTGGGGTTAGCCACGCTGATGAGCTGTATAGCGACGAAATACGTGTTTGTGGATAATTAAATGTATATGTCGCTCCCCATCTGGCGGCATAAAACTATATTTATCTACAGACGACGTCGTTTCCAGCTTTTGCTCTCATCAGTGCATAGAAGTAATAATTTAAGACGGTCACAAGGCGCGAACCCGGTTCACAAAGTCACCTTTGACTCCACACACGTTCACTCTATCCTATCACATGATATGGAGAAATTAAGTAATATTTATACAAACTACAGCGCAAACATCAAGACGGACTAGAAAACTCAACGAACTTACTCGGAGTCTTGCTTTGTAGCTTAAGTGAATGTCTATTTTTAATATCTCCTTACAATTAATACACACACACATACACACACACACATATATATATATATATATATATATATATATATATATATATATATACAAAGCTGTTTAATACTGCATGCTGTCGGACATAACATTCCAATATCTATCATATAAAGGGCAAACGTCTGTGTGTATGTGTGTGTGCGTTTGTATGTTTGTATGTTTATATGTCTGCAAAAAGCTCCCTAGATACTCGACAAATATTCGTAAAGTTGACGTTTGCTGAATCATCATGCTTTCGGACGCGTAATATAATTGGAACAAAAACATCGATCTTTTTGTGTAGAACGGACACGGAATCTGTGACGAGTGTGTTTCAATTTGTTCGCCGTGCAAAACAAAGCCAGGATTCAAACAGCGTTCAAGTGACCTATTTTTCGTCAGTTTTCATACACTCTTCGTTTGCCGCTGCGGGTATCAAGAAAGAACCAAAACCGAGAGGTGGATGGTTCGATGCCCGCCGACCCCCAATTAAATATACATCAATGGGGGGGAGTGGGAAATAGGTTACGCTTTTACCCTGAGCGACAACGAGAAGGGGGCAGGAGATAAGGGGGCGACCGCCAAGGGCAACGGGGGGGGGCATCGAGGAATAGAGTTTTGTCCCTGTGCAACCGGGGAAAAGAGAGATTGTTACACTTTTGCCTGCAGAGAGAGAGAGAGAGAGAGAGAGAGAGAGAGAGGCGAAAACAGGGGTGTGAAGACACCCGGGTAACGCCGGATATCCCTGCTAGTATATATATATATATATATATATATATATATATATATATATATATATATATATATATATATAAGAAAGTATTGTCGTTTTTGTGATTAAACCAACTTATATGTATGTGTATGAAGTTATCATAATATATTATTATTATTTGCACTCACTAGGAGTTCTAACACAAATCATTGTCAGTGATTGCTGTTTCTTGGAGTCTGAGTGACAACAAGCCTCCCCAGATTTCTAGTGTTCTTTACCTCTTTTCGATTATTATTATTATTATTATTATTATTATTATTATTATTATTATTATTATTATTATTATTATTATTATTATTATTATTATTTGTACTCACTAGTTCTCACACGGGTCATCATCAGTGATTGCTCACCGACAACAACCAGTGGTATTCCCTGGAGTCTGAGTGACAACAAGTCTCTCCAGATTTCCAGTATTCTCCACCTCTTTTCGTTAACTACCGCAAATAACCTTGCGGGATCGCTGGTAAGAACTATTGGTCCTCTCTGGGATTTGGGTGGCAATAAGCCTACCCAAGGTCCCAGAAGTATCCGCAGTCTTCGACTCTAGGTCTGGTTTCTGATGTCTCTCCTCGGTCTTCTCAGCTTTTAGACCCTCTACTAATAGTGTGTGTGGTGTCAACCTAGTAGGCCGGTACCAATTTGTTTTGTGGGAAGCGAAGGTGGAGAACAGGGGAGAAGACCTTATGGTGTTTCTTGCAATTGATGTTCATTGGTTCATTTTTGTGTGGTGTCACCTGGGGCCGGTGTAATTTATTGGGGGTGGGGAACCTATGAAGTGATGTTTCTTGCATTTTCTGTTCCTTGGTTTGTGATGTGATGTTCTTCGTGTGGTTTTGTTTTCTTCCTGTTGTAAATTCCAATGGGACAGGTAACCCTTCGTAGTTTATGCGAGTTAGTTTCCGCAGTATTATTATTTGTACTGACTAGGAGTTCTCGCACAGGTCATCAGTGATTGCTCACCGACAACCGGTGGTATTCCCTGGTGTCTGAGTGACAAAAAGTCTCTCCAGATTTCCAGTATTCTCCACTTTTTTTCAATAGACACCGCAAATAAACTTGCACTATCGCAACAGCCGTTTACCATTGATTTCTCGATGGTAAGATCCATTGGTCTTCCATTGGAATTTGGGAGGCAATAAGCCTCCCCAAGGTCCCAGCAGTCTCTGCACTTCCAGGTCTGGTTTGTGCTGTCCCTCCTCGGTCTTCTCATCCTATTATTATTATTATTATTATTATTATTATTATTATTATTATTATTATTATTATTATAATTATTTAGCCTTAATTATCGAAGTAGAAACACACACACACATACACACACACACATATATATATATATATATATATATATATATATATATATATATATATATATATATATATATATATATATATATGAAGCAATCCAACAAAAGATATAAGCGTCAACTAATATCTTATAATTAGTGAAACATCCGGATAAAAAAACTGAAGCTCAATATACTGGATAGAGCATTAATATTATAATATAAAATGAAGTAATAAAATAAGGTGTCAATCAAATTTTATTAGAATTCAAAGTTCATGCAAAGCATCCTTAAGTCCTTAGCTCATGAGTTTTCAAAGATAATTCTTCTCTTCAGAGGACCATTACCGCAGTTATACTACTACAGGCAATAAAATTACGCTTTGAAAATATATAAAAAATTATATACACAAATATATAAAAATACATAACATCAAACATATCAATCCAAAAACATACTTTTGTTGAATCCATACAGTCCATCCAGGTCATACAAGTTGAGAAGCATAATCAGGAAGGACATTACTCCAAGATACAAACAGCAGTCCAAATATGTGAAATTGAAGGGGCCGGCAAAGTTATCCAGTCGCGAAATGTGTCCATATTCAATGTTAATGATAAATAAATCAATCAAAATAATACAAAAAGTCCAATCAAAGTTCCGAGATCCCAACATGTGCAACTCTAATCAAATCCAAATTCGTTGTTTAATTAGAAAACCCGCTAAATCCGAATTGAGCAAAATAAGACGGACTCCCATCACATCTAGCCAGAAGAGCGAAAAATATATATATTATATATTTTTCGCTCTTCTGGCTAGATGTGATGGGAGTCCGTCTTATTTTGCTCAATTCGGATTTAGCGGGTTTTCTAATTAAACAACGAATTTGGATTTGATTAGAGTTGCACATGTTGGGATCTCGGAACTTTGATTGGACTTTTTGTATTATTTTGATTGATTTATTTATCATTAACATTGAATATGGACACATTTCGCGACTGGATAACTTTGCCGGCCCCTTCAATTTCACATATTTGGACTGCTGTTTGTATCTTGGAGTAATGTCCTTCCTGATTATGCTTCTCAACTTGTATGACCTGGATGGACTGTATGGATTCAACAAAAGTATGTTTTTGGATTGATATGTTTGATGTTATGTATTTTTATATATTTGTGTATATAATTTTTTATATATTTTCAAAGCGTAATTTTATTGCCTGTAGTAGTATAACTGCGGTAATGGTCCTCTGAAGAGAAGAATTATCTTTGAAAACTCATGAGCTAAGGACTTAAGGATGCTTTGCATGAACTTTGAATTCTAATAAAATTTGATTGACACCTTATTTTATTACTTCATTTTATATTATAATATATATATATATATATATATATTTATGGAAGTCGCTCCAGACAAGACTTGATGTAAGGAGCTAAAAATACTACTTCAAGGTAAAAAATTAGCCGATAATAAGTGTTAGATGGATAGATTCCGACCCAGAAAACAGCAATTATTCCCCCTTTGTCAGAAACATCGCGGATGGAATGAAATTGAAAAGCAAAACTGATAATATGAAGTTAAAGCTAGGATTATTGTACACGCTTTTATTTCTTATTACATCTTTAATTGGCCGATATTTCGAGCAAAAACCCTTTTAATAATCTTAACCTAACCCTTACCCTAAACTAACCCTTTTACTAGACATGTTGAATTATTTATTAAAACCGAATATAATTTTGTTATAACAGCAATTATTGATAAAAAACAACTATTTATTTGCGGTTAAATGTTGAAAATCGCATATTCTAATTTTAATACATGCACATATTTTTAGGTAACAAAAGTGCACGTAAGTCGTTTGTAAAGCTTAGATTATAAACTGAATGTGTTTACAATAACGTATATAAACGTATACAATACGTATATTGTCTACTGATAACAGATACTACCATAATTACAAATTGAAACAGCTTTACATTAAAACGTCACTGAAATATTTATTCATATAACGTTTTCCCCATTACCGACCACACCAGTCGTTACCAGTGATTTTTCACGGATAAAACCGGCGGATTTCCCTAGAGTCTGAGCGACATAAAGTGTTCCTTAGATTTCTAGTACTCTCAATTCCATTCCATCATCATCATCATCATCATCAGTCGCAGTAGTAGTAGTAATAGTAGTGGTAGTAGTAGTAGTTACACACACCGTCCGTTACCAGTGATTTTTCGCCGATGACGCTTGGTAGGTAACCCTGGAATTTGAGTGACAATAAGCCCACTCAAAATTATTCTTATTATTTCTTATTCACTAAAAGTTTTGATACTAGCCCTTACTAGCAATTTATCACTGATAAAAATCGGTGGATTTTCCTGGAGTCTGAGTGACAGCAGGTCTCTCCAGATTTCCATTATTATTATTAGTACTATTATTATTATCATTGGCATCGTCATCAGTTGTGCCGCCATCGTTGACGTAATCAGTTCTTCCTTAAAACGTTATCAAGTTACTGAATGCTTATGTGTTCTTTTGTAACGATGAAAGGAAAAAGTTGATATTAATCTTTTAAAGGCATCTTTCCTTCTCTCATGTTTGGTTGTAAAGCCCAATCGAATCATCCCTAGAAAGAGTACGGTTTAATAAGGGATATGTTTTTTTTGTTGCTTGTTCTCTCGACAAAGTTAAGACAAAAAAAGCCAAGTGTGTCATGATGATGTATTGTTAGTAGAAGTAGAATTGGTAGTAGAACCGTTTCATTCCACAGGCAGCATCGCTAGCGCCCCCTCCCTTCTGATCTATGCCGTGCGTTCCATTCTGCCACTTCTTCCGACTAAGCAATTCCATGGTAACTACTACGGATATTCCTACACGTCGTCATTAACGCCGTCAACATTGTAATCGTGACCATATGCTAAACTATCACCGTCTCTTCCTCTTATTCTGCTTCTTCTTTTTCCCCTTCTTCTTTTTCTACCTCACCGTTCTTCTTTTCCCCCTGTTTCTTTAACTACCATTACGCCACCTTTCATATTACTGTACCTTTTAACCTCTTTTTACCATCCTTTCCTCCTAATTCTCCTGCTTCTCCCATCACTTACACACCCCATCCTCCTCTCCTATCTTCCCCATCCTCAAATTTAAATTTCTTTTTACCCCTTTCCATAATCTTATCGAATTCATATTTATCCGAATCTTATCAGTATTGTAATTGCAAATTGTCACAGTCGATAACAAAAAGAAAAGAAAGCAGTCCACCATCTTTTTTTTATATTTCCGTTCTTAATTTCTTTAAAATATAATCTCGTCATCATTGTTATTCACGTCATCATTCATGCATCCTTTTTTAAACTCATTTTAATAGAATAGAATAGAAGGAATTATTACCTTTATTCAACATCAGGTGCGAAAATCAATAACAACAATAACAACAATAATAACAATAATAACAATACTACTGTTGTGCGGAAAGTCTCTCACCAGTCTGTCAATTTCATTCTTCTCTCCATCTCTCCATTTCCCATCACTGATTGTAAAGCTTCTCACTCCACATCCCCCCTCTCCATACCGAACTGCCGCTAATAAATTACCCGGCAACACGAATGAATCGGTTATAGCTCCGTTTTGTCTGCTCTAGTAAAACAAGATGCCGTTTATTTTACACCCTATTGACGACCTGAAACCAACTCGTTGTTTCTTCGACAAAATAGAGAAATTATACAAAGGCGGAATAGTTTATCGCCAGCATCATAGTCCCAATCATATTCCCAAACAATATCATACTCATAGCCATTGAAGACTAAGTATATTTTGTCATTATCTTATTTGGGAGAAATGCAGACAAATAAAAAGCACAGACAGTTCGATTATATATGTATGATATATAAGGATAAGATTATACACGATTAAATCACATGGTCTGTAAAACAGAATGGGAAAAATTGCCAATCTTGACATTATCGATCCAAACTTTGTCACGATTTAATCCTAATATTTTGGATGAATATATTTCATTGTGATCAAAGAATTTACAATATTATCGTAGGTTCGATGTTCGCGCTTGACAGCAATAGAAATGTCATTCGACATTTTACTTTGAAAATGATAGAAATTAAACATAAAAGTGTTTATAAGGGTTTCATGGCTTGGGACAGGAATGCATAGAAGACCCTTATTGATTGCCAGGAAACGTCGGGTGTGCCTCGAGTATGTAAAAAAAGTATAACTTTATCGAAATTAATTTCAATTAAGATAACTTTACTTACATCTCGCACTCAAGTAAACCCTAACCCTAACCCTAAACCTAACACTTACCCTAAACCCTTCGGCCTCACTCGAAAAATTAAATGTTATAAAATGTAAAAGATAAGAAAAACATAGGTAACATTGGGTTATGAAGTTGGTGGATAAAGACATAGGATCCTCATTTAATCTCAGGCTACGACCAGTCTTACTGCTAGTATATATATATATATATATATATATATATATATATATATATATATATATATATATATATATATATATATATATATATATTCTGGCTAAAATATTATTTACATCTTTAAAGTATTATCTTACTCTCTATCTCTCTCTCCCCTCTCTCTCTCTCTCTCTCTCTCTCTCTCTCTCTCTCTCTATATATATATATATATATATATATATATATATATATATATATATATATATTTGTTTTCATTGATGCGATACGCAAGTTCCGCTCAAGCGTCGAACATTGTAAACAACAAGACATTTTCCCCGGATCAATAGCATTTCTGATATCTATTTATTGCAGTAGCATATCACAATGATAACTTCACAAATTAACCGTCTTGCAGATTAGTAAATCCTTTTAAAAAACAACATCGGAAAAATAAGCAAACTGTCATTAGAAAATGTAAACATTTGTATAGAGGGCAAGCAAGGGATTGGATCGAAGCCTTCCTACAGAACCGTGTCCAACGAATGTCAGTGAACAGGCATGTCTCCAGGTGGGCTGATGTCACAAGTGGCATACCACAGGGCAGTGTCCTCGGACCGTTGTTGTTTGTCATCTTCATTTTGCCAGATGAAATCAAGAGTGTGTCATGCATATTTGCTGATGACACAAAGATCTATAGCAAGGTTACAACGGAAGAGGACAGAGCAGCACTGCAGAATGACATAGAAAGGCTCTTTAAATGGTCAGCAGATTGGCAGCTAAAATTTAATACCTCAAAATGCAGAGTTATACACTTTGGACATAACAACCAAAGGAATATCTGTCTCATGAAGGACAATTAAGGAAATGACAAAGAAATTGGCGCTTCAGATATTGAAAAAGACCTGGGTGTATACGTAGACAACAAACTGTCATTTCATTACCATGTTAATGAAACTGTAAAGAAAGAAAACCGTACACTTGGGACAATAAAACGAACGTTTGTTAGCAGAGACAAGACCGTGATCAAGAAGCTCTACACCTCATCCTTGAGTATGGAAATGCACCACGAGTCCATCAGTTTGTCGGTGATATTGACAAGGTTGAAAAAGTCCAGCGCCGAGCAACCAAATTGTGCCCCACACTTGTGGACCTGCCATACGAAGATAGGCTCAGACACATGAAGCTCCCGTCCATGTACTATAGAAGGGAACGTGGAGATATGATCCAGACATTCAAGATCCTCACAGGCAAAGACAACATGGACCAGGAGAGACTGCTACCCCTTAGCAAGATCACCAGGACAAGAGGTCACAACCTGAAACTGGAAAAGAAGCATAGTAGGCTAAACATCAGAAAGTATTCCTTTGGGATACGGGTTGTGAACAATTGGAATTCTCTGCCAGACTGGGTCATCGACGCAACAGACATAAACGACTTCAAGTGCAAGTTGGACAAACATTGGCTTCACAGACAATATTCAGTCAGACCTGTGCAAAAACTGAAATAGTGGACAAGAAGGAAAGGAACGGGAGTTACAGGCAAAAGCCTTTTTCCCAAATATATGTTATGTTAAACGATTTTACCATCACAAAATGTACACTAGCTGACGCATTGAAATTTCCTAAACAAAATATAGATATTCTTTGTTACGACAGAAAAATAATAATTGAAGTCATGTTCATTGTATATTCCAATAACCGTGTTTTTTATTTTTTTTTTTTCACATTTTCAAAAATATGTGATATGTATTTTTTACGGTCCGTTCCATTTGCCGTGAGACAAACAACATTTTTATGTCAATATCGTATCTGCAATGCTACAAACTTATCAGAAACAACCACAAAGAATAAAAAGGAGGTTGAACCAGAGTGAATATCTACGTCTGTTTTTCTTCCCAGTGGTATTATGGATTAAATGTCCTTACTATCATACCTAGAGAATTTTACCAAATTATCGAGATAAATTTTCCTAGAGATAGTAGACTAGGCTCAGTTATAAATAAAAATACAGTTAAGCTATCTTTTTCAACATCGATAAACTTAACATCTACTATAGTAAGTTCAAATAACTCAAAAATCAAAAAGAATAGTAACTTACATACCAGCACAGTTCAGAATCAGAATAATAGCTCCCAATGTAACTGTAGAAATATTAGCGAATGCCCTTTAGAGGGGAAATGTTTAACTTCAGATATAGTGTATAAGTGTAACGTTATAGAGGAAAACAGAATTAAAGCATACATTGGTTCGACGGTCTGTAGTTTTAAGGACAGATATATAAACCCTATACACTCTTTTAAAGAACCTAATACAAATTCAAAAAAGGTTCGAACGACTTTAGCTAAGCATGTAAGAGAACTAAATAGCAAAAACATACAATACAACCTAAAATGGTATATACTAGGTAGAGCGGGGAAATATAGACCTAACAAATCTAAGAGATGCAACCTTTGTATTCTGGAATCCTACAATATAGTTATGTCTAAAGATAATTTATTAAATAAAAGACAGGAGGTGATTCAGAACTGTCTACATAGAACTGCATACATCCTATCCCGTTACAGACCCATATAAAATACCTGTGCTGGTAACCCTTTCATCAACATGAATATGTAAGTTTCTAAGGTATAGGAACAACATAAGAATATCTTGACAATACAAAACATAAACCTAATAGTAGATAACTGAGTACTAATACCTCAATTTAAAACATTTAGATATAGAACCCATCACTTATAACTAAAATGACCGAAGTAATTAAGCTTATATCTGGCTTATAATAAAAATAGTAAGAGGGCTAGATTATGAGAACATCAATAAATAATTGAAATATTTTTTTTCATCTTGGGTTTTTCATCTGTATTAATTAGGGAGAAATGGTAAATAGTAAGTAGGATATCTCTTTGGTAGGAGTATAAACTAATAATACTAGAATCATCTAAAATATTATGCCAAATAAATGTTCAATAGATAAATGAAGAAATAAAATAAATAAATAGATAAATAAATAATGTGTGTATATATGTGTATGTATATTGTGTGTGCATGTGTATGTATGTTTATTTGGATATGTACATATATATTGTGTGTGTATGTGTGTATGCATATATATGTGTGTGGGAGGTTTGGATGTTGAGCGTGATAGTTCCGATTCACTTATATTGAAACAAGCAATAGAAAGATGCGAACGTATTGTAACTGAACTCCGATGGTAAGCTTCCTTTAATGGAAATCATAGGAAACTATTTTGGTATCATATTATTTAACACAAGGTTTTAGAGGCTTGTAATCTGTTGAAATACAACCATTTCGGTGGAGATAGTTTGTGGAGTTCTTGTAGATGTTGTTTGTAGTTTTTTTTGCGTTCGGGTCTCTTAGTGTATGTATGCATGTAGACATGTTGATAGATAAGTGTAAGAGTGCGCACAACCTAATATTAAATATACATACAAAAAAGTGGGAACTGATATGCACAATAGTGCCTGTCGGTATTCGCACGGTAATGCGAATTAATTTTCAAACGTAATCACGAGTAAATTTAGGTATTGATGTCCTTTAATTACTTTTGAACCCTCATAATAGAATAAGGATATATTCTTTTTAATGAAACATTTTATACAAAAAAAAAATAAAATGAATGAATAAATATTTATTGGTCGCCTTAGATACTTGGAACCATAGTGGTGTGACAGTAGAAAAATAAATAAGGATGAATTAACTCCTATTTTAGTCACGTTAATTATTTGGAGTGAAATGTGATTTGACATTATTCCTAAATAACCTATTTTTTTCACTTAGTTAAGGTTATAGAAGAAATCGAAACACCAAGCTTCATCGTAGAAAAATAAACAAGGATGAACTAATTCCTATTTTAGTCACGTTAATTGTATAGAGAGAAATGGGATTTGACATTATTCTTAAACAACCTATTTGCACTTAATGTTTTAGTTTTTTTAGGAAACACCAAGCTTCATCGTAGAAAATTAACAAGGATGAAATAATTCCTATTTTAGTCACGTTAATTGTGTAGAGTGAATTGGGATTTGACATTATTCTTAATCAACCTATTTGGACTGAATTTTAGTTTTAAGAAGAAAAAGAAATACTTGTTTTGTTATCGTACATGTTATACCGAACTAATATTTCTATGTGTGTGCGTGCGTATATATATATATATATATATATATATATATATATATATATATATATATATATATATATATATATATATATATATATGTGTGTGTGTGTGTGTATGTTGTGTGTATGTATATATGTGTGGGTGGTATGAATTTATTGATGGATACTAAACATATTTGTGAATGTATATTGATAAGCTTATTGATACATAAACTGGGGAAACACGACTAAATAATTAGGTGTAATCATTAAACTGAGACTCTAATGTTTACATTCGTAGATTTGTTCCAGCAATTCACTTGATAGTACGAATTGAAGTTAAAACGTAGTAAAGATTAATTTTTAGGTACAGATGCCCGTATAACTACTTTTGAATCCTTAGAATACTTTAAGAAATTAAATGAATAAATTAATATTTAATGCCTTATTCGATGGCTCGAAATCGTGCCCCCCCCCTTAGTTTCGCATTTTAATTAGTAACTTACTACTTGAGTGATGAATTCTGGGAAGTTAAGCTTATCTTAATATTGTTGGAATGGGTTTATTAATAAATACTATATACATTCCATAAAAAGCACCTATGTAGAAGAAATTTGTTAATAGTTGATTGAATGGACGGTTGACACCATAAGACTAGTTCTATAATGCTCTGCTTAAATGAGTTTCGCACCCTAACGACCTAAATAAACATTGATGTAACTTTAGTAAAAAATAAATTTTCTTCAAATAAACTGGAACTTTATAAATAAATTATAGTAAATATTACCGAATTAAAATTTTTAAATTGTTCGCACTAATTTTTTAGGAGATACTAGCTTTGAACGAAAAAAATTCAAAATGGCGGATTAGTTGGACCTCACACGTGTGAATGTTTGCTTACAATTTTTTTTTCACCCTAAAATGAAACTGATGTATAGTGTAGGTGTTTTCAAGACACTCTAATCCAAGAACTCTTTTATTATTTGTGAACTTTTTCTGATGATTTTGTAGTGTTGCAAAGACGATATTGACATACACATGTTGTTTGGCACAAGACAAATGAAACGGACCGTTAAATATATCTCACAGAAATTTTAATTTTTTGGAAATGTGAAAAAATAAAAATAAAAGTAATAAAACAAACCATGGTTATTGGAATATAATAAAAACTGTCCTATATTTTGCTCTGTTATCAATAACTGACAAACATTGAGCTGAATCTTCAAAGGAGACTACAAAGTAAACGGATCTGATGATATATGATAATACATATATTGTCTTTAATAATTAATTATATATATATATATATATGTGTGTGTGTGTGTGTGTGTGTAAAAAGTTGTAACATTGCAACATCTTCAAGTTGCGCAACGAATTGCCGACTAATTATGTCTATGAAATATTGGCATTGGAGTTTTAGTAGGAGTTGTTGCAACGGTGTTTTCCTTGTGTCGAGTTTATCCGTATTCTCCCCTGGCTTGCACCACACCCCAGATCATTACGGCGCTTCTAAGGAAGATCACACATTACGGCGCTTCTAAGGAAGATCATTTGTGGACATTGGAGTTTTCGGCATTAGAATGGTCAGAAATAGATATGGTCGTACTTACCACTTCCCTGGGTATAATTTCCTTTCAGATCCCTCGGACGCTGGATCATCCAAGGTAATCCTTATTTGCTGCCCTTTTTTCACGACTGAACTTAAATAATCTGGGGAAAAAACGAAATTCAAGTTAGACATCATTTCGTAGCTTCAGAGATGATGGATATATATTTGTCGACAGAACTTTTAGAAGAATAGATATTTAACAAAAACAACAACAACATTATTTCCAACACACGAGGAGTTCATAGACAACTATTTATCAGCGAGCGATCGCTGTAAAGAACATGTATTTTGCCCGGAGTCTATTCCGCCATCTCATGTTTAACGCTTAATTCAACCCTTTTAAAAATGTTTCAATTAACCCACTATCAATATATACAGATCAACTTCTTTTAAATATTTCATCCGATAGTTCCAAAAACTGCCTTTAATTTCTTTGTTTATTAATATTTCTGAATTCATCAAATTCCACCTTAAAATGCTCTACACAATTGCTGGTCTTAATCTGAGCTGGCAACTTGGTTTCAAAATATATTACTTTAATTAGCAAAAGAAAAATCCAATCGTTTAATTAATCGATGTTTTGTAAATTACCAATAAATTTCCAGATAGGAGATGTGGCAATATGGAGATGTGGCATCATAAAAGTCAGAGATGCTATTAATTATTTTGAAAGTTTCTTTCATTGTTCTCTGTCGTCAAGTAGCTAATTCTAATTTTCCAATCTTTATCAATATCTCTTTGTAAGTGTAACGTTTTACGCTTTTATTAACTTCATCAATCTTTTCCAATCTCAATATTACATTCTAATTTTTGTGTTTAGACACTGAAGCCCAATATGAGGTCTTTATATCGATTTCAAACAACATTCATTGGAATTGCAAAAGAAAAAAACGAAGACTCGGTGCCAGATATTAATCATCATTGCGAAATATTAAGGAGAATCCTAGAATTGATTTCGGGAAAACAATTGCCAACAATCTTTGATAGCACATATTTTAAAAACTAATTACTAAAACAATAAAGAATGATTTTTTTAGATACGTCTATTCAATCTGCGCGTCTAGCGATGAAAATGCTATTAAAATGTAAGCGTGACTGACAGATTGACAGAGCTTCGTAGAAAGATGAATTAGCACATCCAAAATAAGATGCGATCATTCAATCTGCGCGTCTAGTTATAAAAATGTTATTCACCGTGACCGACCGACAGACAGAGTTTCCTATAGAAGTACGTGGACGCATCTAAAATGTATTCAAATGCGCAATCAAATGCGACATTGAAATTCTTCGGCTGCTTGCATGGAATCTACGCGCTTAGCAATAAAAATGTTATTCACAGCTGAAGCGTGACCGACTAATGGACAAACAGAGCATCTCATAGAGATGCGTGGTCGCATCTAAAAAGACGTCGAGGAAATGCTGATCGATTGCATATACAGTTGAAACCAATCTTCTACAGTGATTGCAATCACTAACATGAGGGTTTAATTAGTTTTATTACATTAGCGTATGCTTCGAATAATTTAGTTTATCTAACACGAAAATTCATAGGTCCGTTATGCAAAATATATGATAATATTAAAACTCTTATAATCTTGATTGCTTGTTTGAATATTTGTAGCGCCGAAAGTGCTTAAACTCGTTTCTGCGCACACGGCTTTGCGCACGAATCCATCTGAATTAATAAAAACAAATACTAATATTTTGAACCAATCAGCGGATATTTTGAATTTATAGAAATTGCCCTTTTGAAGCCACTTAGACCCCATATAAAGCCAGATTTTTCTTTCAATAAACAGTTGAGACAAAAATTCCCGGACAGTGCTAACATCGTTTTCTCTCGACCCATTTCTTTCTACTATTCTTAACTTACCCAAACACACACTGTCGTACGCATACGCGCACTAAAGGCGACACACACACATCCATTGACTCCCCTTTCAATGTCGTCTGCTGATTTACGCTGTTTGAAAACAAATGTATAAAACTTAACCGCTTTAATATTTCATGCATTTTTTTTATTGAACTTTCTAATATGAAAACAAATGATTATTGACTATATGCAATAACTTTCAATGACATGTAATTTATGCAATTGAGTGACGAATTTTTTATTACTATTTTTCAGACTTGTGGATAATTCACGGCCCTTAAATTATCGACTCAGGCCTCCTCGATATCTCAACTAATGAATCCTCCTTGTTCTACAAGTACACTTAAAATACTGAACAGTTATTCTATGTTTCCATATCTATGTAGACTTCCATTTTTAAACATATATAATCTCTT
Source organism: Sepiola atlantica (assembly GCA_963556195.1). NCBI lineage: Eukaryota > Metazoa > Mollusca > Cephalopoda > Sepiida > Sepiolidae > Sepiola > Sepiola atlantica. The sequence goes on along the minus strand of OY744531.1, from coordinate 110,673,779 downwards.
TTGTAAATGTATGCTTTTGAATTCATTATTTCGTTTGTTTTTATCATACATTTATCTCGCGCTCTCACACAATTGAATATTACTTAAAACGTTTTTTTTAAATGTTTCTATAAAACTGGTTCTTCCCAAAATCTCCCTCCAAAAACTGGAACCAAATATTCATGTTGTAGATGAGAGGTGGAAGGGCGAGTGGGAGTTGGAAGTGAGTTGATAAAAAGTAATAGAGGGAGTATTTATAATAACAGGAGTAGGATAGGAGGGTGACGTTAATAAATTAATAAATGACGTAGATAAAGAAAAAAAGAAAATAATCTCTTTATTGTTCATTTCTTACTATGTAATCCATATACTCATATACTAATGTACATTAAACGAACGTTGACTCCAATGGGTTACGGCTCATCTAGTACATTTTCAAATTAATGGGATTAACATTTTATCTTTGAAACTGTAAAAATTAATAAAACATATTACATTCAAAACGACGAAGAGTGTTACCTTTAATGGTGTTACATTCAACTAATGAAATGAATACAATTTCGACAAATGTAGTAAATAAGGTAAGCAGGAACTCAGATCAATGGGCTTTTTCATTGCAGACTCAGTTCTTTGTGAAATTTATAAGTTATGTGGTACTCTTATAGCTGGCATGCTAGATGTCTGTGACTTCGCGTCGGCAACGATCGGGCAGGTCGCGGAAGCGCCCGAGAGTTGCCGAGATGGAAACGAGGCTGAAACTGCCAAGCGCTAAATGGAAGACTGGCAGACGATAATATAAGACGAATAATTTAAAAGAAAAAATACATAGATAAAAAAAGAAAAAAAACGAACAAACCGTCGCTGAAGAACTGTAAATAAATATATTTTTATGTTTTTTTAGGGGGGGGGGCAATTAAACAATTTGGAAAAAAGGTTCCCGCTCTTAGCGATAGCCATGCCCGGCATTCTGTGTTGCTGCATGCCCACGAATACTGGTCTGCAAGGATTCTCTGGGACTATAAACGATACAGTCGCTAACATTTAGGGCACTTGATTGCCATGAGAGATTTCTGCTGACAAAACTGAATTAGCCATTTCCAGAGAATCGACGACCTGACACAGCTGATAAAAATTAATTGTTCTTGCAATAGAACGCGATTATTTTGTTCTTCCAAATATTGTCGGCTGCTTACTATAGCCTGCTTGGCGAATGAATGCTGCGACCTGATTGGTTAATACTTCGTCAACACGCGAAGTCATAGAAATATGGCGCGTCAGCTATAAGAGTACTAGTTATGTTTATTTTTTAAATAAAACAACACAACACTGGAACGTATTCTAGTTAAAAGACCAAAATTGTTATGGACACCTTTCCTCTGAGTGAGCGAAGTATTGCCGAGCGCCGATACTATGTTGGATTTGTTAACGAAGTCATTTTTAGAGCAGACGACCGTTCAGCATATGAAGTCACAGACCGAGCAACATTGTGTTTTTCTTCAGGAACCCGAGTAAATTCATCTACGTCTCAAATAGGAGCCAGATCGATTAGAGGGGCAATATATGTTCACTTTCCGGGGAAATACGTTATGTTATAGAATACCTCCAGCTTAGCAAGATCCGTAAAAGAGAGAAGGAAAGAGGGAGCGAGTGAGAGATATAAAATGCGAGCATACTTTGGAATTTGCCTCAGTCTGCATCATTCACCAAAGGTTGAGACAGCCTACGAGGGGAAAAGTTGCGCTTTTGTGCTGGGATGAGGTCAGTAGTAGTACAAAGTTTTAAACAGAAACAAATCAAGATGGCGTTCTTGTTCTGTCAACATTCAATTAATTATGAAATAGTTATTAGTTTGCGAGCACTTTTGAAGCGATGTACTATTTGCCACTCAAACTCATCCTCTAAAGTAAGGTGTCTTAGAAAAACTATAAACTCATTGTGCTAATAAAAAATGTTAAAATTATTGAAACGAATTTAAATCATGCTTTTATTCGCTCAAGTAAGAGCGATCGTTGTTGGAAAAGAAGAAGAAGAAGAAGAAGAAGACGAAGAAGAAAAAGATGAAGAAAACGACGAAAAAGAAGAAGACGAAGAAAAAGAAGAAGAAGAAGAAGACGAAGAAGAAGATGAAGAAGACGAAGAAGAAGAAGAAAAATAAACGAGTATGTAATATCTACGTAAAATGTTATTATTTATCTAAATAGAAAGCGTCGAATTTGTTCGATGCAACATTGCATATCGGGAAAATCCGTGTTGATTTCAAAATGGCGGCAAGCGAGAAATCCCGTTGGATAATTGTATAGGGTTATCAGTTATGCATGGTACATGAATCTCTTGCTTAATATGACTGCGAGTTGTCGAAAATTAAATCGTAATAATTGCAGTAATTGCCGGCTCGATCGATGATACAACAAGAAAACACATTTCAGCAATTGCGAAATGTGATAAACAGCAACTCATCCATTCTTAAGACGTGCCAATTCACTCTGCGCGTTTAGCGATGAAAATCTTATTTCAGACTTAAGTGTGACACACTGACAGACGACTGCTCGGACAGACAGACCCCCTTATGGGAATGCGTGCAACAAAATAAAGCCAACGACCAAAGATACGAACTGATAAGATACCGAGTAGTGGAATGTTGATGTTTTGACAGAACACGAAGGAAACAGAGAAACTTTTGGGGCTATTTCTGAGGTAGAGAGTTCTGAGAGGATCTCGTTTTTACTTGAGTTGCTTTCATAATTTATTTGTGCTTACCTTAATAACAACGAGATGAACGCGCGTACATTGATGTTAACAAAAATGTGGATCTTGTTTTTGCCATTTGGGATAATGATTTCACACGGACCGACATGTACGTTACGACAAAGACTCATAATCCAAGGACATGTGAAATGAACTTTTTACAAAGCTGAAGAGGTCCATTTTTTTTAATAAAATGCATTATTAATTCAGTTTCTATCAACAAATACAATGTTTTGATAAAGGACGGAGTACTGTTCGAAATATTATAATTAAAATTGTGCCTATAATTTTTACATGGAGCTAATTCTTATTTATCAAATGTGATTAAATCCTTCATTTTTAGCCTATAAACACATTATATATATATATATATATATATATATATATATATATATATAGAGAGAGAGAGAGAGAGAGAGAGAGAGAGAGGGCTACTTCAGTTCCATTTTAATATTTATTTCAAATAGTTAAAACTATTAAAATAGCTTTTAAGCTTTTAAGTTAATTCGAAAACAAGACAGTTCATAGCAACTCAGTTTCGAAATTATTTTAATTCAAACCCAGCATTTAATCATCATCATCATCATCATCATCATCATCATCATCATCATCATCATCATCATCATCTGTTGGGGCCCCAAGGATGGCCTGGCAACCAGCTTGCTCAGCCCTTCCGATTTTCTGCCTTCCTGAGCGTGTTACTCAATGCATACCTTCCTCCTCTTTGTACAGTTCCTTGCAGAATGTTCTTTCCGAGACCTGATGATCGTGTGACATGGCCATACAACTTTATTCTCCTCTTCTCCACAATGGTCAGAATATTTTCATATGGTCTCTCTAAGTCTTTTCCTCACTTTCTCATTTGTAATGTGATCTTTGCGTGATATCTTTTGAGGATCTTTCAGAAGCATCTCATATCTGCGGCCTGTATCCTTCTTTCCAGGTCCGCAGTTAGGACCCACGACGCACACGCGTACATAAACATGGAGATGACTTTTTTCTGCGTAATTCTGGAAAGGACTTCAGGCTTGAATCCGTCATCCATCACAACCGGCCTAAGGTATTTGAAGCTGTTGACGGCTCCCAGCTTCTCACCTCTAATGTTAATGTCCTTGCTGGTGCCTATTCTGTTGTTCGTTATCACTTTGGTCTTTTCTACACTGATCTCCAAAAAATCGATTTATCAGGTTTGGTACGCAGTTTTGTGAGCGACAATGGGACTATAACATCATGTCAAACTGGTCACGGTTACACAGAACATCTACGACTAAGCTAGTATCACACTCTCTTTCAACGGCAGCATAAGAGAGTAATTCAGGGTGACAGTCGAAGTCAGCAGGACTGTCTGATCTTTCCTGAACTCTTCAACATCCTTTTAGAGAGAATTATGACTGATGCACTCGGAGAACATAAAGCAAGAGTCAGCATCGGAGGCAGGACAATTACGAATTCAAGTTTTGCCGACGTCATCGTTAGACTGAACAAGAACTGATCAACCTAGTTGAAAACCTAGACAAGACTCGACAGCCTGTGGCATGAAGATCAGCATAGAAAAGACAGAGTGATGTAATAATTTAAGATTTCAAAATAACAAATAACCAAACGGCAAACTTGATATCGTGATGGGAGCCACGATGGTATGTAAGTTAGCAGGAATCTATATAATTAAAAAGATTCCATCTAAAATAAACACGAGAAACAAGTATAGAATAATTTTGGGACTGTCGGTAAAATCTTAGGATTCGTCAGTATGTTAGTCATGGTTTTACTCGAGAATTCACAATATAATGATCGGCTCCTATATACCCAAAACGTATTAATCGCTGCATATGACCGACAAAAAAGTTGATCGGAACAAGATTCCTCCAAAGACGTTGGCTGATTCAAATTATCCGAAAAAGTTGATCGGTTTAAATTATCTGAGAACATTCATAGTTTCAGATAAACCGAAGATCGTTAATCGCAACGGTTTAAAACAGCCCGGATTATCCAAAGATACATGGAAAACCATGATTGGCCCTGATGACCTCAATAGTATTTATCCCTGCAAAACATTGATCTGACGAAGTTATTCCAAAAGCGGTGATCATCCCAGATAATCAATAAAAGTGTAGATCATCCCTATTATGATCCGAAAGGATTGGTTGCTCATATTGTCTCAAACGTTTTTAACGGTTTGGTCGATTCCCAAATCCAGACAAGACGTCTATTTCTTTCTTTTCTTGTTCACCGCTAGAAGTCAACACAAGATTCCGTATCGATTTACTCCACTAGACACACCGGTGATTAGTACTAATTTCTAATTAGTCTAGTGGATGCCAGATCAATGGTCGACATTGGTCGGCATTGGTGCGATGCGATAGATAAGTTGGGTTACTGATAGCATTTGGCACGTTTCATGTAGCGCGAGGCAGGAAAGTTGATTGGTTCAAACTTCAGTCCCCCCACGTCTCAACTTCCAATTGGCCGTTTGGAAAGAGATGGTGCCAACATTTTACGTAAAACAACGTGGCTCAAAGAACGATTCTCTATGGTAGACATCGATTCCATTCTTTAAAGCTGCCTAATATCAATGAAACATACACGGAACGAACATCTCTTTCGCTCGCTTTCTTTCTATCTCTATACCTCTTATCTCTCACTCTATCTATCTCTATATCTCCCTCTCTCTATATATGTTATACATTGACTAGACAATAGTTTTATGCAAAAAGGGCGTTATTCAGTCATAAGACGTTTTCACATATGATATTGTTGTGGTCCTGTAAAGGAACCGGAATGAAAACACAAACTCGGGATTTAGATACAACCAGTATATTGGAGAAAATACAATATAACAGAGAAACAAGAGTGACAGTGCGTCAGTCTTGACTGCCAGTATTAACTGGAGTTAACTAATCACTGAGAAGCAGATGTTTCCAGTATTTATTGTGAATAGAAGACACCAAAGTCCGTTATAGGTAAGGTACAATAACACCCCTTCCTAAGCCTTACCTCCTCAGGAGTATCAATGTCGTTTTCCTTTTGGATTTATTACGATAAGATCCGGAGAGTTCCGTTTTCTTTTAGATTGCCGCTTTTCTGTGGCTGCTTGGAGTACTGATATGTATCGTATATTATGTTCATAACGTCTTCTTCCGGGAGAGTAGTGTCAGTGTAATCGAACAGTCGCTCCTTAATTTGATTTAGATGTATCATATGAGAGTACTGAGTTCCTTGGATTATGTAAACTATATTTCCAATTATCTTTTCAATCGTACAGAGTTCACAGAAAGACGCGTTATTTTTAAACATCTTAAAATATACTCTATCCCCTGGGATGTAGCGTTTTTTGGTACAATAGAGGTTCGAAATTGTTTGGGCTGTTTTGGCAGTAATTTGTCAAAAACCGATTTTACTTTTTGCGCAAACATCATCTCTGCAGAAGATAATGAGGATGGTGTATAAACGTTTGACGTGATACCGTATACTTGTAAAAAACTGCTTCGGCGCCGTTTCCGTGGGAGTGCTGCGAGCTTTTTTCAAGGATCTTTTTAAAGTGTCCACAAAGCGCCTCTCCTAGCCGTTTGACCTAGGATGCTACGGTGGCGTCGTGATGTATCTGTAAAGGGACCGGAATGAAAATACGCACTCGGTGTTTAGATAAAACAGTATATTGGAGAACATATAATAGAACAGCGAAACAAGAGTGATAGTACGCCAGTCTTGACTGCCAATATAGAGTGTGGTTGACTCAACACTGAAAAGCAGATGCTTCCAGCATTTATTGGGAATGGAAGAGTCCAAAGTCCGTTATAGGTAAGGTGCCATAACAGATATGATTCTTCAGAATTGTAAATTGCAGTTGACTCCTGTCTGTAGATTACATGAAAGTACTTTTGAGATCCTGTAGAAGATCACGAGAAATCAATTCTATCGTCGCTTGTTTCCTCCTATTTCTTCACTTTATTTGCTTTTATGTAAAATGTATTTAACTTATTCACAAGATATATATACAATAAAGATTTAATCGAATGCTTTCGCGTAGTTAACCACATGGTAGCAAAAAACAACTTAGCAAGCTGATCGGATAAAAATGGTTCGTTATGCGAAAATTGGGTATCATTAGATTGAATTTTAATTGCATACTATGCAAATAAAGTAAGTATATATATATATATATATATATATATATATATATATATATATATATATATATATAAGTGTAAATTAGTAATCCAAGGCTATAGCAATGCGATGTGGTTGCCGTGAGATGGAAAAGTGAAAAGAAATAAACGCAGGGAGAGAGTGAAACTCAAAACGATTTATTAATAATTTCACGAAAACTGATTAAATACCAAATAGTATTTTTGTTTTGGTAAGTAACAGATCGGCAATGGGTAATCTTAAATTTTCGAAAGAACAACTTTCATTATCAGAAGACAACAATAGAAGACCGTAATACGATGATCTGACACCGGTTTTTTCACGTTTTTCCGACCCTCTCGGTCTTCTATTGTTGTCTTCTGATAATGAAAGTTGTTCTTTCGAAAATTTAAGATTACCCTTTGCCGATCTGTTACTTACCAAAACAAAAATACTATTTGGTATTTAATCAGTTTTCGTGAAATTATTAATAAATCGTTTTGAGTTTCACTCTCTCCCTGCGTTTATTTCTTTTCACTTTTCCATCTCACGGCAACCACATCGCATTGCTATAGCCTTGGATTACTAATTTACACTTACATTTACCAGCAATGCTTCAAGCAAACTACAATCTCCTTTTATATATATATATATATATATATATATATATATATATATATATATATATATATATATATATATAAATATAAGCAAACTACAATCTCCTTTTATATATATATATATATATATATATATATATATATATATATATATATATATATATATATATATATATATATATATATATATATATATATATATATATATAGGACCTAGCTGTCTCTAACCAGCGTTTCCCCTGGAGTATTTTGCTTTCATTTTTGTCATACTTTTTGTGAGGCCTTTTGTGTTTTTTTTAAAGAAAATTATTTTTTTCATAGGATTTTAAAAGATAAATTATTACGGTATTGTGGATGGAACCAACTATAACAAATGTTTGTATATGGTGGTTATGTGTTAATCTCGATTCATAAAATAGTTGGATTTAAATAGCTTCCTAAACTTTCAATCTTTTAGGACATGATGATCTGATATTAATTTTAATGCCAGAAATAATTTCTATTCGCCAGTTTACATGCTTCCAAATCCCTATCAAATGTTAAAGGGTCGCGACGTCATTCAGTTTTTAGTTCATTTATCTTATTCGCCACTATAAGCATTTTTAAATTCCCAGCGTGGATCTTGGTAGATTTACAAACACGCGGTCGTCGTCTATCCCATCCATGCAAGGATCCACATTAAACCTCACCCCGAGAGAGGGGTCTGGTGGTTCAAGTTAATAAATACTTAACTCACACACGCACATAAATTCATACATATTTATACATTGACAAAATCTACATACGCACAACGTATTCTGAACTCACACTCGCATCTTCACATTGACAGAAAACAAAGATGTAGACACTTCTAACATTCGTTTCTTTTTCCACACTTTTCACATTCTAACAAACACGATAACTTTTAACTTTTATAGTGAACAATTTCTCGCTTTTTCGTAATGCTCTACAAGCCATTATTCTCAACTTTTTTACTAACTAATTTAAATTTTTTCTGTGTACAATCACCTTTCATATCGCTAGAGAATTCCGGGTTAAAAAAAAATTACAAATATTTATGATTTGAAAAAAAAAATTCCAAAAGACAATAGCTGACTCAAATTATATGAAGCAAAATGTAAACATACAAAAACATGTCTTTGGGGTAATTAATTGAAACACAAATCCAATATGTTTTTATATAAATGATGTCAAAGTGAAGAAATGATATATTTATAATATAATGAATACTGACCAAAGCGATCACGGGTGGTCGAGTAATTATTATTATCATTTGTACTCATTAGGAGTTCTCACACAGATCATCGTCAGTGATTGCTAACCGACAACAACTGGTGTCTGAGTGACAACAAGCCTCCCCAGATTTTAAGTATTTTTCACTTCTTTTCGATAACCACCGCAAATAACCTTGCGGTATCGAAACAGCCGCTTACCATTGATTTCTCGCTGGTAAAGACCATTGGTGTTCTCTGAGATTTGGGTGGCAATAAACCTCCCCAAAATCCCAGAATTCTCCGCACTCTTCCAGTGGAAGTCCGGTTTGTTCTATCCCTCCTCGTTCTTCTCATCCTCCTTGACCCTTACAAATATTTTGTGTGGTGTCAGCCTAGGCCGGCACAATTTTTAAAATGTTATTTTTATTTATTTTTTAAATTTTATATTTATTATTATCATCATTATTATTATCATTATTATCATTATTATTATCATTATTATTATTACTAGCGGGACCCGTGTAAATTACACGAAATGATGTTTTTATACTAATTATCCTGTTCCTAACCTATACATGTTTTAATAAAATATGATAAGATTTGAACTTGTATATTTATTTTTAAAAAAAGAACAATACATGAAACAATAAAAAAAAACTTCTTTAGTGAAGGTAATATTTCGACGACTAAACCTTACTTTGTAAATGTTTTCGATTAAATTAAATTTGGCTCCAATTCAGGAATATTTATTTACTCCTCTCCACGAGTTAGGCACAAGACCAGTTTTATCTTACTCCCAAAAGTAAGATGTGACCCAAGGTCGGGAAAGTGGGGTTTGAAAAGCCAGCGCTCGAGAAGGTGAGCACTCTGGCCATTAAAAATTGCCTGGGCAGCCCCGTTGGTATTCCTCGGTAGGGGCGCCCCAGGCAGTAAGCAATAAACTTACTCCTCCCCAAAGATGGGAGGCGAAGCCTGGGAGGATGGACCTCCTAAAACTGCACAAGACAGACCCATAGACCGGCGTAAATCAACCCTCGAAGGTCAAGACAATACCAGTATGGAGTGCAGTATCCATCGGAACAGATACTACACTTTGATCTTAGCCAAAAGGCCAAGCCAATTCATGAGTAGCATACAAAGATTCGAATGGTCGTTGCTTTTGATATAAGCATGACACACAAAATCACACACGCTTTTGTATTAATATGTGTTATCCCGGTCGTCCCCTCCCTACCTCTCTTCCCATTCCCCTCGAAATGTATAAAAAAATCTTAGAGGTTGTTTGGGATTGAACGATAAACCAGTAGTGCCGAAGTCAAAAATACTACGTCGCTAACCGTTGCGCCAAAGGGAAATACTTGAAAATGTTTCGAAAATTAGGCGAGTTGAATGTTTTTCAAAATCTAGGTGCGGCACGCATGCGCAGAGCTTTTGCCGGAAGCGTGACACACGAACAAACACGCTATCGTATTAATATATAGATTATTATTATTATTATTATTATTATTATTATTATTATTATTATTATTATTACTACTACTACTATTACTACTACTATTATTATTATTTAATACAAAAGTAAATAAACATGTAAACAAGGAAATTATAAGCAAACAATTGTACACACTTATAATTATCAAAAGTGATTAATCATAAAGTGATCGTGCCGTACTTATCAGCACAAAACATACACTCAACATTCTGTGAAGGGGGACATTCTGTGTTGAATAAATGCAGATGATGATGCTAATAAAGTCAATTGAAGTATTGATAAACTTGTCTGAAAGAGACAAGTTTTCTTTTACTATTAGAAATAATTCTGCAAAACGAAACACCATTGATCCGAAAGAAACCAAAATATGTGAGTTTATCGATCAAAATACCATTTGAAACATTGGCCTAATGGACTGACCAACTGATGGAAAAATCTTTATCCGAAACTGATTTTCGTAAGCATGAAAAGCTCCATGTTTAATCATTCATGTGATGGTAATAAAATGTTTGAAACGGGTAGAAATTGATTTGTAAAAAGATAATCACCTCATCACATAAAAAGGAATAAAATAAATACTTCTCACTGACAATTCTGTTAATGTGCAACAAACGTGGAGATTGATCAAATCTAAAACGATTGAAATATCAATCCATACCGGTGAATCGAGAAAAAGATTGTTACTAAATTTGTTCCCGCTTTATTCACGAATGCATATATTCAATAGATAATTCTTCGATGGGAACTCTTCCACTACCCTGTGTAAAATATCGTATTTAATTGATAAAATCGATTGGAAATCCATTTTTAAGATCGTGGCACAAAGTTCTCCATAAACAACTACTGAAACAGAATAACATATTGAGTTTGTATGCGAGTAAAACATAAAACGACTTGCTGTACTTTATATTTTAGATGACTGACAAATTATCTCATGTGAAATTAATAGTATGTTTCGTTAAAGGCAGTATAAGAAAGATGATATAAGCTGAGACAACGTTACAAATGAATAAAATAAAATTAGTCATATATCCAAAGGAAAAGAAAGAAAAAAGAAAGAAGAAGTTGGTCAATGCATTGTTATAGAATGCTATAAAAATGCGTAGCAGGCGATAAATAGAAAATATATGAATATACAAATAGATCGGAAAAAGAACGAAGATTATAATCTTCGTTCTTTTCCCGATGTGTTACCCGTATTATATTTTTGTTATTATATTTAATTATGCCCTATTCTTATATTTCGGGAGTAAAACCTTTTTATCGAAGCTTGAATTTATTTTACACACGCCGGATCTCTACATTGTATTTATCATCTCCAACCGTTTGGCAACAGAAGGTACAATTCGTGTTCAGAATCCGTGACGCTAAGAAATGGAATACGGTTGATAAGGAAACGTTGAAGTTAGGATCAGGTAACGCACTTTTATGTTCGTTGCCTTCGATTACTTTTCTCGATATATTTGATATAGGTTTTCTATTTTCCATTTACCATCTGTTACGCATTGTCATATTATTCTATAATTATACTGATTTTCTCATTCTTTCTTTTACTCGTCTCAAATCAAAAACGCCCTTAAATCGTTCGATCCGATGAAGGTGTAAAGAAACAATCTTTAGGAAAAACGAAAAATTTTAGTTTAAACATCGAGCTGCATTCTAAAAGAAGGAGAGTTTGAATTATCTACTAAACAGCATCTTCGAATGTCTTCAGTCCCTCTGTAAAAGGTTTGTCAGGAAAACCTGACATGAGGATACTTCACCCTACAAGTAAACTCAAAATAACATAGTATTCGAAGCCCCCAAAAGATCACCCTCGACACAGCTATACACTGGTCAATACGAGGAATGCTGCACCTTCTCCGAGTGATGTTACCTCATGTAACAACATGTAGCTGGATACTCCACCAGATTAGATGATTTTTGCCCTGGAATCCGGTAAGACCAAGAGACTACAAGAAAGATATACTATAACATAGTTAACTGGTTAAATGAGGAGAGGAAAATTAATGTTTTTAATTCTTTAATAAATAAACGTTTTACATGTAAAGGAGATTATCTCATATAGAGATCAAGTGTTGGCCCCATGGAGAGGGTCCCCTTGATTTCTGAGAACTCCGACCGAAGTAACATTTAAAAAAAGAAAGGTTAGTGGGGCGCAAGTGGTGTATTGTTTATGACCGCAAATGATGGAATCGACAAGCATAGTTGAATTCCTATCGGAACATTTACATTTGTGTACGAACAATATTATTTAGTAGTGTATGAACTCATGTTTTTCTCTTAACTACAGAAGAAGAATTATTTCGTTTTCACTGTATTCTTTAAAATATACATTGTTTCCGAATTACATCTATACTAATAAAGGAATACGTGTTTGTTGTTTGCGTGTCCGATAACTACATTTTAGGATATTTCATCTACGACATAACATTTTAGTAATTATACTCTACTTAGTGACATTGTTCTAAGAGTATGTTTCTTGAAAAAGGGGGCCCTCGCGAATAAATTAGACATTGTTCTAAGAGTATGTTTCTTGAAAAAGGGGGCCCTCGCGAATAAATTAGACATTGTTCTAAGAGTATGTTTCTTGAAAAAGGGGGCCCTCGCGAATAAATTAGACAGCCACTAAATACTTTTAATCTGATATTAATGAAACTTAAATAGTGAAGTAGTGACCGCAATTTTACACCCTAAAACTATACTTATTTTGATTATCATCTGATTATAACAAGCATAACCGTCGAAACGACGATGACTATTCTATGAAGGCCACGATTATACTTCTCTACTAGGTTCGCTTTTGTGTGTCATCATGCCAATTGTTATTCCTCCATTTGATTTTGATTTTGACTCTTTATTTGAATTTTTAAAAATTTCTCTGATTCTATCTTCCTTCACACATTTCAGAATACAACAGTTGCTTTGGTAGTCTGATTTTTTCAATAGGCCATACCCACCTGGAGTCCTGCTGCATTGGGAGATCCGTCATTAATGCTAGACATACACGTTCCATTATTTCCAAAGTATTGCCGTTAAACTGTCAGACGCAGTATGTAACAATGGAACCTTTCACAACAATACACCATACTGTCGTTATTCAGACTACATTTCTCATCTGCAATTATTAACACTAGTTCTTTTTTTCTGGAAAACGGTTGCACAACACACAAAACATCTAATACGCGTTGAAGCTGGTAAGTTTTCCTCTCTATTATTACTCCATCACCGACGAAATATATAGAACCTCATCAACTGCATAAGTCTAACTACAAGGTTATGGTACCTCCTGCAATGTACTAGATTTTATATTATGATAAATTAATTGTTTTATTCGTATCGTTTTTTTAAATTTTGAATAAAATACAGACATTTAGCGGCGCCACCCCGTATATACTCTTGAAGCAATATTCTTTTGGAGTAAGTATTGATATATTTTTTCGAACGCAAACTAGATAGCGTTTGAGCTCAATGACAGCTGTGACCCCATTGATAGTGTAAAGTTGTTTAAATTCAAGGCGTAACATGTTCCCAAATGAAATCGTAACAAGAGAGAAAGAATAATCAAAACCTGTTAAGGCTATTCTGTTTGTTAGACAGACCGGAAGTACCGGAAGTGCCACAACAATCTAGTGCCACTCTCTTATTTGATTGATGTGCAATCGTTAGACTCCATTGACAAATCTTGACTCCACCCATCCTCATCATACCCTTTACGAAAACGAGGTTTAAAAAACTTCGACTTTAGCTTCCAATTCAACGTAAGAAAGATTTGGCATGTTTGCTAAAAATTCTAGCTGATTGTCCAAGGTATTAGGAGGAGAGTAATCAGTACACGTCACAACCTGATGCCAAGTTGGCACAAAGAGATATTTCTCATCATCATCACATGTTTTCTTATCATTAACTGTAGAGGAAAGGGTCTGAAATTTTAACTAAAAAGAACCCCCTATACAATCGTTCTATTTCGTTCCGGTAAAATTGCAAAAAAAAAGCAACGCAACGTTTAAAATAGAAAGTCTGCACTTAAAATAGCTATTTGAACCCACCTTTCATTTATGTGAAAACAAGCATTTAAATGATTTAAAAAAATGATTTTAATCCTATCACATGATACAGACGATCCAATTAAAACTCGAGAGTGTAAAACTCGCCAACCTTATATTTGAATAAACATATCTGTATTGCATTCTCTTTTAGAATTTATGCTTCGGTGTTTTTTTATATAATTGTGCCTAACGGAAATCTTCTATGACAAATGACAAGTCAGTTTTCTAGGGGATACTTGCTGGACACACTCACATAAACACATACACGCACAAATACATACACACACACACACACACATATATATATATATATATATATATATATATGTGCAATTTGATTTGAGTCTATTTCTGCTGAATGTTTTCATTCATGCAAACATTATTAAAAATAACTAAACTCGTCTGTCTAGTTATACTATTTTTAATCTATTCAATCTTTCTAATGATTTTCTTTGTGTCAAAATCAAAAGAATATATAAAAGTTCCGTATACCTCTCTAGACGTAGAAAGTTTTGTGGCTCTGTAATGTGGCCGGAATAAAAACAAGAACTCGGGGTTAAAAAGAAAAAAAAAACAAGTATATTTGAGAGAAAATACTACAACAGAGAAACAAGAGTGGTGGTACGTTAGTCTTGACTGCCAGTATAGACTGGGTTGATTCAAGTATTTAGGTATTTAATTTCTTTCCACCGCAGCAATATGTGACACAAGGGCTGGGAGAAGAGTCAAGCTAGCGCCTCTAAATAAATAATCAAATAAGTGAAACATTCGTTTTAATTATTTAAAGAAAATTTAATAATAATTATTTTTACGGAAGAAGAAATAATCACTGTTTTTAGAGTATTGACCCATGCAGACATTTATTATTTCAAAAGAAATATCATTTTTAATAGTAAATTATACAGAGTGATGTTAAAAGCATCGTAGAATTTCCACGGGGAAAAGCTCGTATATACATGTTCAAATAAATGCTCTGTGAGCACTTTTTTGTAGATATTTCTTATTTCTTACAGCTTTCAAATTTGTTATTTTTCAGGAAGTTTATTTATTATTGTGTATGCGTAACCACTTAGTAAAAAATCAAACTTACCACAAGTGCAAACATGATATGTCAATTGTCAGTTGATATCCAGTGGATATTATACAATCTCGCGTGATAAAAAAACAACATTATAAACGTGTGCATCTAATGAGTAAACCTCTATTCGATTACTTGCATGATCGGCTACTAACGGAAGTTATACAGTTCATAAAATATAACCGCGTGTTGAACAATAGTCTTAAAACCTGGCCGAGAATGTGGCTGGTCGAGCGATTTCTTCGGCTATAAGGCTGATTATTAAGCCTTAAGGCTGATTTCTAGACATCGGCCAGAATTAAGAACGTTCATATTCCTCGAAGTGACAGCCAGATCGCGTCGGTGAATCTAACATAATAAAGCCGCTTTTTACGAATTATGCATTTAATCCATCATCTAGTTGGATTATCTTAGTCCGTGATTATCTCACATCCTTCATGGACGAAGCTTTTGTCTTTCTTTCCCCCAGCACATCACCGCCAACATTCGAAAAATTCGATCGGTTTCATTTTCGCTGGCAAAAATGGCCGACAAAATTGTAGCCATCGAATCGGAAGCGACGCGCTCGCAAATTAAACAGAGAAAGATGGGTGTGTCTGGTCGAACTGGATATTGAAGTGAGGTTGCAGATGGAAAGAAAATGTGGAACGAAAGAAATAAAAAGGTAATTTACAAAAGTATTGAATTTGAAATTCCCAAAGAACGCATGAAGCTATTTGGTGCTAAGGGATTTATGAAGGGGAAGACATTAAGACGAAACGAAGACATCTACTTTGGACTTAAAGGAGTTCATGTATTTTGCTGTATTTTAGGCATGTTGTTTTTCGTTTCTTTTTACGTATAGCACTAATTTTATTTATATTTTAATTATAGAATTATATAAGATATGTATGTAACGAGATTATTCCGGGATGATAGGAAAAAGCAAGATAATGAATAAAAATTATAGATTGTAACGCGTTAGGCGTTGTGTTTGGAATGCGACTGCGATTGTTTTGATGATTCGAGTTGAGACTAACTGTACACATTTGTTTTGTTTATCATTTTGAATTTTTTTTTAAATATACTGATTCAGCAGAATGTGTACTAAACGATTACAAGCATACATCACCGATTGACAAAGAAAATTGGGAAAAACGAGAAAACATGTTCAACGATCGAAGTGAGTGGACGTATCGCCTTTTGTTCCCCCAACATGGGGTTTGGGGAGTTGATTGTAGCTATCAGCGGTGTGTCTTAAAAGAGATGTCGACATTTTACATGTAACAAATTGTAAGCTACATAAAAAAAATCCATTATTTTTTTTGATTTTTTATTTTTGCTGCAACCCCTTTCGATTTGGGAATGAGTAAAGGAGAGGACAATCACACGCAAAAGAGCAATTTTAATACAAGTTGTGACGCTGAAAATAAACACAACCCATAACATAAATTAATAGATGGCCGTCATCATTTAATTGAAATTGCATTCTCTACATTTTCAAAATTTAAATGGCTTTGTAAATCTACACTAAAATATTAAAGAGAAAACCAATCGAAAAAAAAGAGAGAGAAAGTAAAACTAATAATAAGTAGAATACTAAAACTAATAAGTACAATACTAGTTTTTTCATATAAAGCTGTAGATAATTTTATATTTTTATGTACTAGCCTTGTAACGCCACATCTCTGTAATCATTGCATTATAACCCGATGGCGTAATTCAATAAATGGAAAATAATCTATGAGTAGCTAATATTATTTATGTCGACGGACATTTTTATCCAAGACGATCTCGCAGAAGTGCAAAGGATTACAAATGTAGTGATGATTTTTCGACTGGAGTACACATCCTGTTGATCTTTTTAAAAGTTAGACGTCGTCCTCTTGTAAGTTGTTGTTACGTAGGTCGATTTAGAAAATCGGAAGCGGAACTAAAGAGAGAGGGGAGAAAGAGTAGAGAGGGAAACGGGGTAGGTAAATAGGGAGAGGGGTATAGAACGAAATAAAGAGTGTAAAAGGGAAGAAGAAGAGGAAGAGGGAGAAAAATAGTTAATGGGAGAGGAATCCGAGAAAGAGGGAAGCGAAAAATAGATGGGCGACAGCAAGAGTGAAGGAGAAAAAGAGAGAGAGAGAGGGGGGTGATTATATGGAGAGAAAGGCGAAGAAAGGAAATAAAGAAAATGAGATAGAAAAAGAAAGGGAGATAGTACTAGAGATGTCGAGACACAGAGAGAAAGAAAGAGGGGGAAAGTGTGAGGGAAAGAACGAAAGAGTGATGAGATAGAAGAAAGGCAAGCTAGTGAAAGAGGGAGAGAAACGTGAGAGAGGGGAGGAAAAGATAGCGATGGAGAGGAAAAGATAGCGAAAGGAAGAAAGGAGAGAAAAGGAGAGAAAAGAAGAAAGAAGAGAATAGATAAAAGATAGAGCAATCAAGGGAGAGATAAAAAAAAGATATAGAAGAGGAAGAAAACGAGGAAGAAGGAGACAGAGGAGTATAAATAATATAAATGGAATTAGAAGAATATAGATATAAAAAATAGGGATACATAGAGAGAGAGAGAGAGAGAGAGAGAGAGAGAGAGAGAGAGAGAGAGAGAGATAGAGAGAGAGAGAATTAGAAAAGGGCATGAACGAGAGAGACAGAGAGAATGGTAGATACGTGAAGAAAAGAGAGATAGGAAAAGAAACGGAAAGAAAGGGAAGAAAGGGTAGATAGAGAAGTAGGGATAGAATGAGAAACACAGAAGCGAGAAGGGCAGAGAGGTAGAGAGATAGAAGGAGAGAGAATGTGAAACAGAAGATAGAGAGAGGGAGATACAGAGAGAAGAGGTGACTGAATAGAAGGGACGTAGGGGGATAGGTGAAGAGAGAGAGACAGAGACGGAGAGAGAGAGAGAAAGATGATCGAAAAAGAGATAAAGAGGTATGGAAGAGAGAAAGGGACAGAGAAGGAGAGTGAAATACATAGAGATAGAAGAGCATACAAAGCGAGAGGAGGGAGAGAGGGCAAGCTGCCCTAGATACGAAGAAACATGCTAACCCTAACTCTAACCCTAACCCTAACCCTGTTCTACCCACGTACACTGCAGTCATCTGATATCTCTTTTGATGAAGATAGAATTGACTCAAAATCTTATCAATTTCATTTAATCAATATTTTCAGTTTTTGAGTTCAGCTGCGCCTTTCAAGTCGCGAACGAAACGAAACAGAGATAGTCACGTGATAGTGGCGGCGGTGGCAGCGGCACTGGTGGTGGTAGATACTTTCGAGAGATCAAACTGGATTAACTTCTAGTACTTGCGCATCGGCACTGCTTCCGGTGCGCAACCGGAACAGGTTAAGATAGTTAGAATAACACATAATGAAGATTCTCACACGTTTCCATATGGGAGCCACTTTCGAGGGAAATACCCCTGAAGAGCACGTTGTATCTCTGATTGTCTTTTTTGATAACCCGATCTATGTGCATGGATGTATAGATATCGTTTCTTTGGTCAAATATGGCAACGCACGCATGGACCGATCTCTCTATTACTTATTAGTTAACACATTCAATTGATATGCGACTTGCATCTCTTTGCATTTGTTCATCTCAACACAAAATCCATATCTATCAAGTTTCGCATCTCACTTTCTCTCTATATATATAACATCCGGCCTTCTTCTTCGAACTTGGGAATATTTCTGTCGAACTCGGGAATCTGGACATAAATATTCCCAAGTTCGAAGAGCTACACCTGAAGAAGGCCGGAAGTTACAGCGGCCGACACGTTGTGATAATAACACTTAAGATAAGAAATGTAGTCCGAATAACCAAAATTATACAAATTATCAATTCTCATCTAAAAAATTCAGAAATATGAACAAATAATATATATATATATATATATATATATATATAACATTTTTGTTTGTTTGTAAGACAAAGAGGGATTACAGGTATTCGCCGATATATAAAAATAAAGTAATTGAAAGAACAGATTAAATTTATGGTTGTGGTTGTTCGACGATATATGAAGGTAAAGAAATGGAAAAATAAAACAGATGAAATTTAGGGTTATGGATTGATTGTTTTATGGTCATTGAAATTCAACTATGAAATTGATATGCTCTGGAGCTTGTTATACAACTTCATTGACCTTGCAATTTCGAACATTTTCGGATATTATAGAAAGTATATACTTATACTTACCTGGCACAGCCTCCTGCACAGGAAAGTAACCTATGACAGGTCTCGTCTTGTCCTTTGGGACTTGATCACACCTGTCTGTCGGTTCAACCTATGCTGGTCTCGTCTTGCCCTTTGGGGCTTGATTCCACCGGTCTGTGGAGGTGCGGTTGTTATGTCCTGTGCAGTTCTAGGAGGTGCACCCTCCCAGGCTTCGCCTCCCCTCTTTGGGGAGGAGTAAGTTTATTGCTTACTGCCTGAGGCGCCCCTACCGGGGAATGCCGACGGGGCTGCCCAGGCAATTTTTAAATGGCCAGAGTGCTCACTTTCTCGTGCGCTGGCTTTTCAAACCCCACTTTCCCGACCCGACCTTGGGTCACATCTTACTTGTGGGAGTAAGATAATTGGCCTTGAGCCTAACTCCTGGAGAGGAGTAAATTAAATACTTATATATATTTTTGTAAGAACAAAATTATTGGGGAACCACTCCATTTATTTATCAATAAGAATTTTTTTTAAGAGAAAGCAATTCTTTTCGCACGAAATTCTATTCCACGTTGTCTGATAGTTTCCTGCCAACTCGATCTTTGCATCTTTCATTTCTTACAATCACGCGCGTATTTCGATTTAACCCACCAAAGTAAAAATCCATTCTTCCCAATCGATTCATTCTCATGAATCGATTTTTACTGCCGCTTTGTCTGCATAGATTGTGGATATTGTATATTTATTAATATGAAGATTCATTAGTCCGCCTTGTATCCATCAACCTAAGTAAGGTTACATGGAATTGCCAGCGCGACATCAACCACCGCATTTCCGTTGTGCTACGCCTTTCACGTTTCTCATCGTTTATTGATTAAATAAAAGGAATAAAGAAGACATTAAACACGACCAATTTACAGCAATGGATTAGATTTGTTAAATGAGTTCACCAGTCGGTCGGTCCGTCAATCTGTCACACTCAAATTTGAAATCTACAGAGTTTAACGATCCAACTAAATAATTTGTAGAGGAGTCGTACTTTTGCGATATTCGTGGCAGGATCGATCGATTTATCTAAATCCCACTCTGATGTGATGTGCACAACGCAGTCTCCCCATACTTAATTACTATACCTGCGTGATGAAAACCCGCATCATTTATGAGGTTAGATCGTTAATATGCATGGACTTACACAGAACACGACGGATCTAGAGGAATAAATCTTGGACAAAAATCTTTCTATTCTTACGAGTATTTTTAGTTCCTGTGCCCACCATTTGCAAACGGATGCTTCGGCAGAGAGAATATCGCATCTCGAGGAAGACTGTTAATGACAATGGAGATATGCACTTCACCAGTAAGCAGAAAACTGCAAAGTGTACACGTTGTGGTGCGCCGTATACTTATCCAGCACTTAAGATGCCGTTAAAAAGTACTTACGTATAAACTGTTAAACCATCTGTGAGGACACAACATAATAATCGACCTCTAGTTACAGAACTGTGATAATTAGGCGCATACTATTTTCGATGCGTTGGTTGATCTGTCACGCTGAAGTTTTACATCACATTTTCGTCGGTCTGTTACGATTATGATTTCTTTTAATGGAAATCGCTCCAGATAGGTCATTAGTCAACAATAAGTGTTAGAAAATAGTAATTCTTTGTCCTTTGTCAGAAACATCGCCCATGCAATGTGAGAACTAAAAGACAAAATAAGGGAAGCGAGAGTTACGATGCTGTCAAAAATAAACCAAAAGTTTACTTTCTACTTTCCTTAGGTTGGTCCGTCAGTTTATCACGTTTCAATTTAAAATAGCATCTTATTGTTAGATGCATAGATTGCATGGAGGCAACTCGCGAAGGGATCCGTTCTTTATCACACCTGACGTGAGATTTTCTAACAGATGTTGCGTACAAATGCATTCAATAATCACTAGGATAGAATGGATGGCTGTTTATGCGTATTTCCATCCGATCACTACCGAATATGAAATAAGAAGGGACAATGAAGGGTGAATGCAAACAGAATTGGTGGAAGTTAAAAACGATGATGTATTGAAGGAAGAATTTTAATCATCTTAAGGTTGTGACTTCAATCACTGTACATCACACGCTTCCAGTTGCAAAAATCTACACGCAACACCAAAAAATATAGTAAACTCTAAAATATACGACAAAACCTTCTGCTGTTTGAAATATAAAATTGTGATATAAAATGTTTTCATATTTGTTCAATGCTTCATTGATTTGTTTTTAAATGTAACATTTTCTCTTCATCATATTTGAAAGAACGGGTATTCTAACACTCACACACACACACACACGTACATATATATACTCGGTATTTACAAAGTTAAATTCCCTCTTTAATTATTAGCTAATTCGCTATGGACGAGGGGTTAACGCTCTTGACTACAAATCAGTGGCGATTTGTGATCAGAGTTCGAGCCCACTCACCGTTGAGAATTAACTTCCTGCACTGAATATTGCGTTAGCATGAAACATCGATGTCTGTAGTAATAAATAATTTATATATATATATATATATATATATATATATATACTAGATTAAAAAATACGGACACATGTGTATTAATATTCTTTAATATACATTTGGGGAAGTACAGGACAAGTGAAATTGACTCTTAAAATATTGAAGCTTGAATTAAGATTTTAAGCATTAGATATAGATTAAAATTAGCAATGTAAAGAGAATAATAAACAAATAAAGTTTTTAGTTGTTTTGGAGCCATGCTAGAAGCATTTGCCATAAGAGGAGGCTTTTTTCCTACAAGATGGCAAAGGATGCGAATCTGTTCTTCCAGTATCAGTCCGTAGTTTGATGTACTCTTCCCGTGCAGATTAATCAACCATGATCAATGATCTAAGATCAAAGTCACAAAGATACACATTGTAACGTTTCCTGGCTCTTGAAAGAGCCACATAAGCTTTACCATCAGAAAATATCTGATTGCCTGAATCAGCAATTATTGCATCTACATAAATTCCTTGTTATTTGTGAATTGTTATAGAATAAGTAAGTAACAATGACAATTGTGTTCTAGTGACAAAAACACCCGGGAGAAATTCATAGTCTGCTTCAACTCTTCCAATTGAAATGGGTTGGTGTTTATTGGTATCAAAAGATACCAGAATTTAGTCAACATTGTTTCCATTTTCAACCATTTTAATAAGAGGACACATTTGTTGACAATGTTTGGTTCAGAATGGTCAACTTCATTTTCTCTTTCAAACAAATTTCCAATAATTTCAGAACTAGTTTGCTTAATTGTGTCTTTTTCTCACTAATTTTTTAACATGAGCCAAATTACCTTCCAAAATTGCAATATTATAAAAATGCAACCAAATGCATATAGCTCTTAATTTGTAGACATCATTCACCAGTGTTCGAAGTCTGAGAGTGTGAGGGGTCATTTTTCTGATGAGTTTAAGTTTATTAGTGCAGTCAGATTAGCCACAACAATACATATAATCCATAATGAATGCCATTGCATTCTTCAAATATTTTCATGTCTTTGCGAATTTCTTTCACAGTCAAATCATGTATAATTTTCTGAATTGCTTAATGTATTTTTCTTGTTTTCAAAAGTTGAGTTCTTTCATAGGACACCTTTCATTAGTGTCACAAAGACGAGCTAAGAATCAATCCATCAAAAATCCATCATCAATGTTTTGATCAATTTCATTTTGACTAATTTCTTTATCATTATTTTGATCAGATTGGCCAGGAATTTTGCATTTGTTTCACAATCAGTGGTTTCGAAATCATGACATCTCAACAAAAACAATGGAACATAGTCTAGCTTATTTTCTTTTTAAACAAAAAGTGCTGATTAGTGAAAGTATCGTACAACTCTGGCTCCCAATAAACTGCGGACACTCCATTCTTTTTAACATTTTTGACAAAATCGTTAACAGTTTTTGCAATATTTTTGATTTATTTGAGCATGAAATTTCTAATGCCCAAAGCAAAATTGTATGCTTGAGTAACTTTGTTAAGTTGTTTCATGTAATATTAAATTTTCTAATTTTCTTCTTATTATTCGAAATAAGAATACATATTTACAACATTCGGAATCGTAATGGACAGAAACTCAGGATTGAAGTTTATTGTTATTGTTACTTCAGATTTGGGTTGCTAATTTTTGTTTCAAAATTGGGAGAATAATTGTTGTTTTAAATTTGGTGGGGAAATTGTTGTTTCGAATTTGGCAAACTAATTGTTTTTAATGTATTTAAATGAAAGTGACGATTGGTGGGTGTCTTTTAAAAAATAAAACCAGGATATCACGTTTAAAAAGTCACACAGCTCGGATTCTATGGACCCAATAATCATCTATCTTCCTATCTCTCCATCATGAAATTATATTTAAACTTTAAAAACTCATGCCTAGTTAAAGGGCACGAGGAGCGTTACTCAACAGGCATTTTTGTCATTTTAAGCTGCTCAACGCTTCCATATTCTTAAACTCCTTTCTATATTTGGAGATTCCGTGTGCTGTTAGCTACATGTTTAGTATAAAAAATGAATATTTAAAAAAAAAAAAATGCTATGATGATTCAAAGTCAATGTGTTGCGTTATCCTACACATTGATGACCACATCACTTTTTTCTACTAGACCAAATGTTTATTTCTTTACGTTCAAAAAAGGCTTGATACGAGTGAATTCTAATGCCAAAAACCGCATCAAGTATAAATAAAAACTGAATTAATGACAAGCTAAAGAATTGGTCACGATTGGGTAAATGTTGATCTTGAGAATATTATTCACAACCTACCGCCTGTGAATTATATATATATATATATATATATATATATATATATATATAAAAATAAATCTAAAAATCTAATATATATATAAAATCTAATATATATAACATTTTTACGTACATAAAAGTAATCCATGGACACGTATTTCTGACTATCAGCCGTCACCAGCGTGGCTAACCTGGACAAGGATCGAACGCTTGATAGTATTGTCTGTATTCTTACGCTTTACCATCAGGCCATGACGCCTTTCCGAAATATGTACGATTTTTTATCGCTTAAATAATAAGTTATATAGTTTTGTTATTATTTGTACTGGCAATGAAAACAGCGTTGTTTGTAATATTTGTTCACTTCCTAAACAGTAAAGAATACTAGGTGAATAAAGCTAGTTTTAAATAAACAACAACAACAACCACAATAACAGCAACAACAGCAACAAATGACAATTTTCAAAAATACGAAAAACAAGTTAACTCCATAGGTTATACTGAAACTTGTCTGGATAACTACTTGCTGCTGTAGTTCTATCGGGGTAGGGTTCTGTTTAGAGTTATTTGCATCATTTTCACCCTTGGAAAAGTTATGAATCGATATATCCTTCATCCAACTATGGATTAAATAGTAAAGTACACCAGACCCTCAAGCTATGCTAATGCAACTAGTCTAAGAGAAGGAAAACTCTGAAATAACACCAGTCTATTACTTGCCATTCGATTAAAGCAATGCTGGTCCAAGTTCAGGGGAGGTGCGGTTAGTTATTACGCAAATATTGCTTATATATATATATATATATATATATATATATATATATATATATAATCTACCTCGGGCGATTATGGCCTAGGGGATCGGAAAAGAGACTACCGAGAGTAAAAACGGTGAATTGTAAACAAAAACTGAACGGCAGTCGGAGAGCTCGCTTAATCCGTTAACATCTATCATCAATAGCAAAAATATCCTTACGTGCAAAGATCGGAATAATAAATACTACACTGGCGACTAGGACGAGATAAAAAAAAGTTTTTTCACCGGAT
Organism: Sepiola atlantica; assembly: GCA_963556195.1. NCBI lineage: Eukaryota > Metazoa > Mollusca > Cephalopoda > Sepiida > Sepiolidae > Sepiola > Sepiola atlantica. The sequence continues at coordinate 110,648,513 of OY744531.1, read as the reverse complement.
TACCCATATAAGCATATTAATCCATCACCTTCGGAGACGCACATTTTCTCTCTCACCCTCAGATCTACTAGCAGTTTCGCCCAAGTACACGGATACACTTTTTATAGGACACTTACATTGTAACACCATTATTTTTTCGTATTTCGATTTCTTAATTTGGTGCATCTCCAGGTTATTAATATGAATATATCATATACCAAAAATCACGTAAATGAATCAAGTAGTTTTTTTTTATAAAAGAAAATTAAATTTTAGCGATTTACGAAGAACAAGTGCAATTATGACAGCCATTTTGAGATTATTCAAAGGGGAATAACCGTAAATAAATTACGCTTATCCCCCTTTTGAATAAATCAAAATGGCTGTACATTTGCACTTGTTCTTCGTAAATCGCTAAAATTTAATTTTCTTTTATAAAAAAAATTACTTGATTAATTTACGATGATATATTCAGCCCGTTCTAGGTACGTACATCAAACAGATATTCCTACGTTTGTTTTATTTAATTTTCGAAAGTATCCGCTAAACTGGAACGAATCAACCTAGACTCCGTAAGCAAGCGCTGTAACGATTAGGCAACGAAACATTACCACATTCAAGAAGGGAATTTATGTTCTATTTATGCGAAGGGCAGCATATCTAGAAAGACTGACTAAATATTCTACGAACGTTGTTGGAATATACTTTATAGCTACATGTCAGTCTATTTTTAACTTCCTTGAATAGGGCTCAACTTTAATCCTATCAAAGACGCTTATAACAATATTAATTTTAAGTAAATAATATTAAATTATCTGTATAGGGATGGTAATCTTAGACGATTGCACGGTTCAAACCCCTGCCAGAGAATCAACCTTCACCCCATTATGTATTAAAATATCAATTACCCCCACTTAACCATGCCCTACATACCCATCCCAGTCTTTCCCTTTTCCGTCCCTCCCCCTAACCCGTAACCATCAACCATAATCTTAGTCTAATCACCCAGGGCTATAAAATTTAACTTTTTTCTGTTGTCTTGTTAAAGACTGCCTTCTTCAAATGGTTACTTTCATCTTTAACTTAAATGTCCGACCCGTTTCAGGATCTTTAGTTTTCTGCGATCTATATATTGAGAATTTATAATGTATTTTTCTTAAATCAATTTTGACTGTATAAAGCTGGGGTTTTTTTTTTGAAATAATTATTGTCTGGAAATGTGCTAATATCTTTAGTTGAAAACGAAAAGAATGATTTACTTCGTGACCCTTAAACATTTATCTACTGGTTCTTAGTTCAAATTGTAAGTACCTAATTTCTAAGAAAAGTAAGTCTATCCAAGGTAAAACGCTGTCTTAGTTGTATGTTAGTTAATAATGCAAGAAGTTAATGGCAGTCTAGTCCCAAAGATCATTAGTTTGTATTCCCGGAAGCAGATAAGTTGCGGAGTCTGATTTTTTGGCCTGCAATCTTTGTTGCATGTGATGCATAGTTGCCCTCTTTTCTTTTTTCCTATTCTCATGTAAAACCGTTCAAAATATGCTGGTAACAAATCGTGCACAATTACATTTTCACAATCACTTATGGATTGCTTCTGAACGTGCCAATCTAGCTCTGGGTAATTTGTAACCAGAAACCTATATACTGTACAAAGAGTTTTCATCAAACATCCATTTTATTCGAGAAAGTAGACGCATCCTTATCTATGAAGACCCCATCCACAAGTAATCGTTTAAAAAATATATACTGTATCTGTTTTAAACAGTCTGGCACAAAGACAGCGTTTTGGGTCTCTCCTATTCACCACCAAAAGAACGACATTTTAATTACCTTAACTTGCACAGTTTTTTTTTTCGAAAGGCGAGTTTCATCTTTTTGTTCGTTTCTTTCGTGGCGACGAGGCAAGAAGAAGAAATTGAAGACAAAAATCGTCAATTCTGTGATTAGAAATTAAATAAGATCGCTTCTCTTGATGACCAGACTAAAATGCCGGCGCTTGCAACATTCCTCCAAGTTGGCAGCAACATTTTCAGCTAAAACTTATCAATTTTCTGCCAGCGATAAAATAAACATTCCCTTCAATTACGTGTTAATATCAAAGTAGACGTAATTGAGATTTGTGAGGCTAATTAGTTTGTTAAGTGCAACAGGAAGCGATAAGTAACGAGCAGCGGAGAAATAAATCTTTGATTATCACTTCAGAATTGTAAGAAGTTAGCGACAAACATTTCAGACATAGGTTGGGGGGAAGGAAGAGGGAACGAGACAAGAAAACAATGGCGGTCTAGGTGTGTAACGATATATTAACTTCTCATTGACACTGAGATGGCATATGTAGGTATGCCCATCCCTGACAAGAAAATGTTTAACCCTGAACAAAACGGGGTTGAATAATATAAGATACCCAATAGAAGGTGTGCAAACGTTGTGGCGTGATGCTATATGAGAAGCAAAAGTGTGAGGATGGAGAGTGTAGAGGAGGAGCAAAAAGTGAGGTAAAGCTAGAGAAACAGATGCTCATCAGAGTGGCAAAGCGGCACGTACTCATCACTGCGCTTATCTAACACGGACACCATGTGGTCAGAGAGAAATACACACTGTGTGAAGATTTCTGTATCATTCTACCGCTCCAGAAAGTATCTCACGCTCGACGCCATCCTCTACCTGTACAAGAGTCAAACACGCCCTAGGTTGGAGTACTGCTGCCACATATGGAGGTCCAAAACCGACTTCGAAATCTAGTTGGGAATGTCCATTATCTCTTCCCTACATTCTCTCTCTCTCTCTCTCTCTCTCTCTCTTTCTCATATGTTGCTAGTCTTTCTTTGCTCTACCAATATCTTAATGACAGGTGCTCGACTGAGCTCAAATCTATGGTCCCCTCTTATAAAACATTCACAACTAGAGCCCGCCTAGCTACTACCACTGCCAATTATTTCCCTTTCTCCCTCTGCGTACCAAAGACAAAACAAAACTTCCATGGGCAGAGTTTCTTTCATAGAACTGCCCGTATGAGGAACACAGTGCCGCAATCCTGCTTCCCTGCTGACTACAATATGTTCGTCTTCAAGTCCAATGTAGACAAGCTCTTGTCGAACCGTCCCCGTAAATGATCAATTTCTGCCCTGCTACAACCATCGTCCGGTGATCGCGATGTTGTCTCACCATCCACCAGTGAAACTCTTTAACCTTTATCATTGAGCGGCTTTTAGGCCTCGATAAGCGGTGACCTTTATTGTAATATATATATATATATATATATATATATATATATATATATATATATATATATATATATATATATATATAGTAATCCAGGTAAAGTAAACATCCACAGGGGAAAAATCCAAAATTTGAATGCTTTTGGGACTAATTATTTGCTGGTAGGCTTTGTAGCAACGGTGCTGCGAAGGTCTTGCGAGCTACTTTTCTAAGACATTTTCTATTTTTTCCTTTTTATCTTTTTACTTAAAAAAAATTTTTTTCTTCTCTTCTTAAGTGAACTCAATTAAGCCAACGCCACATTGTGTATTGTAGGTTGTTGAAACCCTTGTTTCAGATAATTAATTTCCCTGATGATCTGCCAAGCAAGTACCTGCTTGGTAGTGAAACACGTGTAGGAAAAAAATCTTTAATTTGAATATATATGATAAATAAATAATCTTTGAAAGAAAAAGTCTTTTGTGGTGATGATTGGTCTCCTAGACCGAATGCTTTGGTAGGCCTTCAAAATATCACATATAAATGCTCTGTACCCTGTAATCGAGTATCATCGAGCTTGTTTTTGTTGGCCTAATTACGGTCTTAACTGAATAATCTAAATCTCTCTCTCTCTCTCTCTCTCTCTCTCTCTCTCTCTCTATATATATATATATATATATATATATATATATATATATATATATATATATATTATTTATTTTTATGTAATTATTGGATATATATATATACTTGAATCCCCTTTATCTATTTGTAAATGTGGGAATTTAAACTGCACCTTTTTTCTTTGTTTAAAATGACTCAAAGCTTCTTTAGACTATATATTGGGTATTTAGATCTGTGTGACTGGGTGTCTTGCCTCTTCTCTCTCTCTCTATCTCTTTCTCTCTCTTTCTCTCTAAGCAAGAAAAACTATAAAGTACAAAATCATACTTAATTCGTTAAACAAACGTTATTATTTATTAATTTCTGACTATATTTAAATTTCCACTATTTTTTAAACTAGAGGGGCGACTTGGCGTCGCCCAGGATATGGTCCATTGGTACATTTATTAAAAGAACATTTAAAATCAGTGTTTATTTAATTATTTTTATGAAGACACTGCTTTCTTGTCCTTGTCATATTTTACATTCAGTAATCGATTCTTGTATTTTTATCAGGCGGCGTCTTTCTTCAGCTACGCAAAAAACGTTATTCTTTTTCTATGATTACACGCGTATTTCCATATGTATGAATGAAATAGAAATTAATTCTGTTTAAAAGGCACCGATTAATTTTGAATTGAGAGTTACCTCCACTGACCACGTGTATACGGCATGTTTGAAAACGACTTGGGAAAAGTAACACCAAGCATATTGTTTCCTTTAAACAATGCAATTACATTCGTAAGCAAACAATCTTTGTACTTTAGGAAGTTTCTTCGTAAATCTCAAACAAACAAAGACTAGAAACCTCATTTCTGTGAGAAATGGACTGCAGGGAAGAGAAGAGTGCATTTCCAGATATTCCATAGCTAACAGACTTTTCTCGGTACTTCTGCACTTTACGAACCGTGCTGAAATAATAACATTACTCTTTACATACCAATTCTTAACATAGGGTATCCTTTTATCTCCTCGATAAGTGAAGGATAACTTCTTCTAGACTGCGACAATATTTTTTAACCAATCCGAAGTGCTTTTTTGTCAGGAGATTGACTTTCTCCAATTAAAAACCGACTCTTTGTCTAACTCTGCCCTAGATTCAAATATTAGCCGATTGATATAAGGCATTTTTTTTAATTACGATTTCCTCACTGTTAAATATTCAGCACTTTTACCATGTTGTTCCTATTAACTTGTCTCCACACAGGGACAGAGTAAGGTTGTTTTTAATTGGGGAAATACATCTTATCACAAAACGGAGAACTTCGGATTGGAACAAAATTGACAACATTAACAGTCGTGAAGGATTTCTTCTTCACTGACTCAGGAGAGAAAAGTGTACTTCTGCGACTCGTGCTATTTTTAAAAAATAGCATTTTCAAGTTACATTCAATTTTTGCGGTACATTTTATTCATTAAATTGTTAGGTGAAAGTACAAAATAGTCAACAAAGCCCAATGTCCATATCAAAATATGTTTGTAAATAATAACGTTATTATTTCAGCACGGTCCGTAAACTGCAGAAGTACCAAGAAAAGCCTAATTATAGTATAGAAGATACTACACTTTAATTCTATTTTGAAAAGTAAATTAAAAACCGAAAAGTAAACAATATTTAAATCGAGACCAAAGTTAGTAATGTGGGGAAAATCCATCAGCGTTAATGCAATTTTGAAAAGTAACAAAATAAAATTAAAATAAACCGAAAAAAAATTGTATTTAGGAGAGAGGGGGCATGCAAATAAGAACCGAATTGTATTTTTTAAACATTAAATGCAAACAATTCTCTGTATTTTTTAAATTTTTTAAATTGATTCTCTCATTCTTTTATGGTCACTCCGGGCAACGCCGGGCCGCGGGTCTTGCTAGTACTATATAAATGATAAACGTCCAAATAGAAATACATTAGTTTAAATGCAATTCTCTAGATAGACATGCGAGCAAATGGCATATCTTGCTCTCATAAAATAGCATATATTGCCCTAATAAAATGGCATACTTTGTGCTAATTTTATATTTCTGACTGAGGATTGATAATTTGTATAATTATGATTATTCGGATTACATTTCACATCTTCAGTGTTCTCATCACAACGTTTCGGCCGCTGTAACCTCCGGCTTTCTTCAAGTGTATCTCTTCGAACTCGGGAATATTTCTGTCGAACTCGGGAATCTGGACGGAATTTCGAACGAAACCCTTCATTTAATCCATGGGGGGGATAGCATGCTCTTGTTTCGTCAGCTATGCCTGTGAGAAGTCTTCAAAAATTCGCAATTATTCGTATCGCCCTCTCCGAGGATTGAACCTTCAACTTCAGATGACTATCACTTGGAACTAAATTCAACTTAATATCCACTGCGTTACGGGTCCTTGCGCAAGGACCCGTGAAGGTTGAAGGTCAATTCTCGGTGCGGGTATATTTATATTATTGACTTAAGAGAGAGACATTAGTGAAACTCTCTAGTTCATATGATATTTGGAATCACATAATTGAAAATACATGAGTGAAACTCTCATTATCAAAGTCTTTGTTTTACATACCTATAGCGTGTAAAGACCTAATTAATGAAGCATTGATTTTTCCGTGTATTTGATTAACACATATATGATAAATATTTCATGTGTCATTACCTAATATAAACATATTGTTGAAACTGTCATTCCCGACGTTTCAATTTGATTAAAATACACGCAACATGACTGTACTTGTGTAATGACCTAATTGAAAAAGATTGGTGTAAATGTAATTGTCCACACTTTGATTCATATACATTAAAAAACAACACTTCCTGCGACTGTGTAAATAATTGTAATTTTTGCAAGAGAATGCTTCAAGCTTATGTACTTAGCAAAGAAAATTCATTATAGGAGAGTTTATAACTAGCAGCAAACAAAGGAGCAAAGACTCCAGAGCTTATTCTAGTTAACACACACATAAACACGCACACACACGCATATATAGTAATTAAGTTATGAAAATATATTCATCGCAATTAAGCTATATATATATATATATATATATATATATATATATATATATATATATATATATATATATATATATATATATATATGTATGTAAAATGAAAAAGGAAAGTCACAAAACTATGTGATTAATGTATTCATCAACGTTTAGTCTTTATTGAAAGACTTCCTCAGGATGAAAACAGCAATGTAGAAAAATCATACAGAATATTAATTTTGATTTTTCAGAAAGTGTCGACATGGTTGTTGACGTGAGCAAGTAGAGAATGAAAAACAGGATTTTGGTTGTAGCGTTATCAGCAGTTGCCTGTCTCTTTCAAAAGACGCGAAATAAATGGGATTGATGGATTCGACTTATTAGTTTATGGCTAGTTTAGCTAGGAAGTTTGTCTGGGTCAAAATATGTCACAGTCAAGCTTGGCTACCAGAAGATGTGAAGGACGGGGCGGAAGTATGAATCTGCCGTTTATTCTAAACTGGGAGGGGAAAAGGGAAAAGGAAAAGAGAAAGAAAAAGAAAAAAAGAGAAAGGAGAAATGGAGGGGAAAAAACATTTTATCCCCACTATGCTTCCCAAACGCATTCTAAAGACACTCGTAATGTAATAATATGTAGCAATGATAAATTAAAAACAGTAATAATGTAGTATAATATGTGCATAGTAATAAAAAAGTAAAAATATTTAATTTTATTGCACTCACCAATAATGAATGATGATCATCATCATTATGATCATGATGAAGGAATATATATATATATATATATATATATATATATATATATATATATATATATATATATATATATATATATATATATATATATATATATATATATGTTTCATGATTTTTGGGGGAGTACAACATTTTATTATCGCGAGCATGAAGGGAGGACGAATTTTATCGTTCCTGATTAAAAGTTAATCAATAACTCGCCGGAGAGGTTACAAGTCGTGGTACTCTTATAGACACCGCGTTTCCGTGACTTCGCGTTGTCAACGTTCAAGCAGGTCTCGGAGGCGACCGAGAGTTGACGAGGCGAAAACTGCCAAACGATAAATTGAAGACTGGCAGACGATAAATTCAGACGAAGAAAATACATATAAAGAACGAACACATCATAGCTAAACAACTGTTATTAATTAGATGGTAATGTTTATTGTTAAAATAACCATTGTTAAGCAAATGTTTTAAATAAAATGTTTTTTGTGCACCGAAACGTGGTGCGTTCTCTATAAGAGTATCCAAGTCGCAAAGGTCACACTACTTTGGTTTATTTTTTTTAACGGTTGATTTTTTAAATTTAAATTATTTGATTAATTTATTCTATTTTATGTTTTTAGTTTATGCTGTGACCCGCAAAACGAGAGAAACTCCGTTTCAATTATCCTGACACATTTGATTTATTTTTTAGGGGAGGAAAAGAATCGAATTCCATCGAAAATAAATGTATCTATTATTTCAAAGACTATTAGTCAGTTTATTATTTGAAATTTGGACGTAGATTTTCACCCCATAATATATGAGCGATTGTATATCATATGATAGGGGGTGATGTTTTCACTAAACAACCTCATTTTCTTTATGATAATAAGAATAAAAGTAATGATATGGGTTCATAGTTTGGGCCAGGGATAGAGAGGAGCCTGCGTTCGTTCATGAGAAACGCCGGATGTGCATTGAAGGCGTCGTCAAAATTATATTATAATTACATTACGACTCGCCCAATCTATACCGTGTACTTTTTGGGGCAAAAATTGAATATTATAAAATATTAAAAATATGAATGAAAAGGTAATATGGTGTTATCGGCTGAGAAAAGCGCGGACAATGTTAGCTCTTCTTGTCAGAATTACAATCGAAACAAATCTATATCATTGCTTATCACGAAATAACTAACTATTATCCCATGATCCAAGTTATTTTGAATTAAAAAAGATAACATACAAACAAAAAGATATTTCTCCTCTAATAAGAAGCGAAGCCTTTAAGTGACCAGTCCATTGTTGTGACAACTGACTCAAATTTACAAAAAAAAACTTTTGTTATCGATAATAGATCAATGCCAACTTGCTTACGACATCGAAAAACATCCATATACACGAACATACATACACACGAATATAAACGCACACATGTAGACAAACGCATACATATCGACATGTACTCGCATGCACAAATGCACACGTGAACACGCACACGAATATACACACACGTACATACATACACATATATAGGCGCCCACAATAATATGTTCGCACATCTACCCACAGGTACACACACATACGCGTCCATACACATCCGTGCGCATCGAGTCAGCACAAACGCACTATTGCAGAAAGGGGTGAAAACGACAAAAGGCAAATGGATAATGAAGAATTCACGCAACGTTAAGTCGGTAATGAATCGACATTATTTCTGAATTTGAACGGCTAGACATTGTGTCTTAATTTGAACGAATCAATATTATGTCTGAATTTGAACGAATAAACCTTATGTCTGAATTTGAACGAATAGGCATAATGTCTGAGTTTGAACAAATAGACATTATCTGAATTTGAACGAATCTACATTATGTCTGAATTTGAACGAATCGGCATTATGTCTGAATTTGAACGAACTTACATAATGTCTGAGTTTGAACAAATATATATTATGTCTGAGTTTGAACAAATATATATTATGTCTGAATTTGAACGAATGGACATTATGTCTGAATTTAAACGAATCGACATAATTTTTGAATTTGAACAGCTCGACATTATGTCTGAATTTGAACGTCCAGACATTATGTCTGACTTTGAACTAATCAGTAATATGATTGAATTTGAACGATTCGATATTATGTCTGAATTTGAACGAATCGATATAATGTCTGAATTGGAACAAATAGACATTATGCCTGAATTTGAACGACTAGATTTTATGTCGTAACTTTAACGAATCGACATTATGTCTAGATCTGAACGTCCAGACATGTCTGACTTTGAATTAATCGATAATATGATTGAATTTGAACCGATCGATATTATGTCTTAATTTGAACGAATTTGCATTAGGTCTGAATTTTAACGGATAGTCACTATGTCTGAATTTGAACGAATGGACATTATGTCTGAATTTGAACAACACAAACGTAAACCGTACAAATTATAAACAGCCAATATCATCAATCGACCTGATTGTCAATCGATGATCCCTTCCAATCATTTTTCTCGTAACCTTCTTTTTTCTTCCCTTCTCCTCCCTCTCTCTCTCTCTCTCTCTCTATCTTTCTTGGTCCACTCTCTTTATGTTCATCATCTTCTTCTTTCCTATTTACCTTTCAACAAAAGCGATCGATCTAACGATTGATCCTTTTGTCAGTCTTTTGTGTGGGATTCCGATCAGTCTGCCGATTTGGATCCCTTAAGCAATCAATCGATCTCTATCGGCCCAAACATTTTCCCTCGCCATCTATGCCGCCCACTTTTAGTGTGTCAACCTTTCACTCACATCACACTTTCTCACTTTATTCAATCCCTTCCCCTCTCCTCCTCTCTCGCTTTATCCACTCACAACTCGCAAATCTCCCTCTCTGTTACAACGTCAAATACACTAGAACGTGCATCACAGAGGATCTTTTGTTTCATTTTAGACACTTTCTTATCTGACTTTCTATATTCGCCGACACGAAATGATCCGGCTTTGAGGAAATACTTCTTGAAACTGTAATAAATTGAAAAATCAAACGAAATAAAACGAAGAGACAAAAGAGAATATTGATTACTCACCCAATGATGGACTGTTAACCCATTCCAAAAACACGCGGTAAAAATCCTGCCATCAGGCACCATCGCCCAAGTTCTCTGAAGACAAAGAAGAAGAAATAAATCAGCAAAACTTTTATTCAACTCTTGTCATTTAACGATAATAAAAAAAGCATTAAAAAAGTTTCAACATTGTATACTCGTCAGTTGGGCGATATAGCGAGAAGAATGTGCACAATGTGATCTTGTTTGACCTTATTACAGCTTTACTGCTGAACCACCCATACTATGTCAACAAGATTTTGCACATGCACATGATTATATAAATATATATATATATATATATATATATATATATATATATATATATATATATATATATATATATACAGGGTGATTCATAAGTCACTTCACTTAGCTATTTGAAATGATTACCATATGAAGCACAAGCATACTATGAACTTTTGATAATTGTTATCTTACTCTCTAAGTACTGCTATTTGTTATTTTAAATTTGTTCGTGTATATATTTGTTTCTATATATATTTATTTCATAATCAATCAAATATGCTACAAAACGTCGTACATTCCTTGCAAAAAAGAATGGAGCCACGCATGCAGAACGAAAGTGAAAAGTTTGAAAATTTGCAGTAATTTTAAACTCCCATAAATGAATTTATTGAATAAACTTTCTGTTTTGTATTACCGTATTTTTTAACTTTAGAATTTCAAAAATAAATAGCTAAGTGACTTATGAATCACCCTATATATATATATATATATATATATATATATATATATATATATATATATATATATATATATATAAGTTATGATATATAATTGGATAACCATAGTTAACCAGCGTCCTGTCAGGTCAGTACTTAGATGGATGCCCGTTTGGAAATACCAGAGTAACGGAGATTAGGAAAGTGAAGCATATGCATCCATTTCTCCTAACATTATCTACGGGAGTAAAATAGAAGAGTAGCCGAAATCTCACGCCTTTTTAGAGCAACTAGTCTAAAAAGAAAACCACCGAAATAACACCAGTACTCTCCCGCGTATCCCTGTATTGCTTTTGGTTGTCTATGATACTTACCTGCCACTGACTTTAAACAATGCCGAGTCAAGAAAGTGCGGTTGGAAATTGTGCAAATTTTGATTCAATACAAACTCTTTATTGTGATGGGACGTTTAAAAGTGTATCTTCTCTCTTTAAACCGAGGAAGGCAGCCGTTGGGCACACGCGAACACACATATATAATCTGACCAAATATTCAAAATAACATAGTATTCGAACCCCAAATAAGATGCCATCGACACGGTTATACATCGGCTCATACGACGAATGGTGCACATTTTCCAAGTAATGTTACCTCAAATCACAGCACGTAGCTGGATACTCCACCAGACTAGATGAATTCTTGTCATAGAATCCGGTAAGACCAAGATACCACTCGAAAGATATACTATAACATAGTTCACGGATCAATTGAAAAGGAAAATTAATATTCTTAATTCTTTACTAATTGAATATTCGAATATCTATGTATCTCATATAGAGATCAAGTGTAGGCCCCAGAAAGGGGCCCCTTGATTTCTGAGAACTTCGACTGAAGTAAAATGAAAGCATTCGGCGTACGATCGTTTCCAAGACATTTTGGAAAAGTTTTATTGTTCATTTTTTGTTATTTCTGATGATAATAGTCACTTCGTCAGCGCTTTTTATACTATCACTTACAAAAGCTTCATAAAAAGATGCATAACGTTTTCGCATAAAAATTCAATCCAACTGACAGGACTTTCGAAGCAGAGGAAAGGCAGCGAATTGATTAATTAATTAAAAAAATTATTTAAAAAACATTAAAAAAATACAGATATTTTCCATACAGGTTGAATCGAGGGAGGAGCAATTACTTAGGTGTAAAATACATGTGAAAATTCTTCAGTCAAAAATAATATAGAAATGTAAACAATGGTAGCATTTATCACTATTAAGAACGATAAGATAATTTTTTTACAATGATGTTAGGATATAATAAGAAAAGATGAGATAAAATGAAGTTAGATATGGTATATGAGATGGTAATTTAGGAATTCCAGTTGTAAAGTAATAATTAATGGTAGATGAGTTTCAAATTATACTAAATAATAGCAACTATTAAATAAAACAGTTGGTTAAAAGAAATGAATAAAGAAGAAAAAATTGATAAACAAGAAAAAGGAAAAAAGAGAAATAACTAAAATAAGCTAGATTTAATTTAATGTGTTCATATAAAATGTAGAGTGTATTATTTTAGATTAATAGAAGTTGGAATAATTAGAAGATAAATGTCTGCAAGATAATAACTACGGATATACCAAAAAATAACGGAATAGCTTGATAATATAATTTTATTCCTAAGATGAGCCCGTAGCATAATTATGCATATTTAAAACTATACATGTCTTTGATAGGTGGTTGAATTTAATTCACTTATATAAATACCCAGGGAGAACAAGGAATTTTATAGATTTTAACTTTAAAGGGAATTTGGGATATATGATAAAGATATAAAGTAGATATAGAACAATTTAGTGTTAATAAAATAAAGAATGTGTATAGAGTAAAGCTATTAAAATAGTATATATATATATATATATATATATATATATATATATATATATATATATATATATATATATATATATAACTTACTACCTAGCTCTACTCACGTATTGAGCACTGTTGAAATAAATACTGAAAATTGATACATACTAGAATATATCTCCTTATAACATTTTATGTGGATACATGAAATAATTATATATATATATATATATATATATATATATATATATATATATATATATATATATATATGAATTATGACAATATATGTATGAACATATAATATCAGTACCTGTTAATTAGCAACAGAGCATATATAAATATGCCAGGTTCATTTTATATTCCAGTAACCATGTTTTTATTTTATTTTATTTTTTCACATTTCCAAAAAACAACATTTCTATGAAATGTATTTTTACGGTCCGTTTCTTTTGCCGTGAGCCCAATTACATTTTAATTTCACAAAATATAAAACGTTCTTGGATTGAAATGTCTGGAAAAAAACATACACTATACAGTGGGTCACTTTTGGCGAAAACAAATAAAAAAAAACAAAGAAAAGAGTAAATTCACATGTGGAGAAACTCACTGGTACGCCATTTTGAAGTATTCAGTTCAAAGCTAGTACATATTAAAAGTTGTGCGGACATATATATATATATATATATATATATATATATATATATATATATATATATATATATATATATATATATATATAAACGTAATTTTAATTGTTCAAATTGATTGTAATTTATTAATAACTGAGCAGGTTACCCATCTCTCTATTAGCTTTCAATGTAGTTTTCTCTATTTAACTATGTTTATTCAAATAATCTCTCATATTCTTTAATGTTCTTGCGAGCGAGCGAGTTACTCTCTCTTTCCTTAGCATGTTACATACGAGTGCCGGTACACACCACACACATGTATGTAAATTAGATGGCACAAAAAAGGCAAGCTACCGCTGTGGATTAAATATATTGTTCTGTTTAAAATCCCATAAAGATTTTCGAGTTCGACATAAAGATTCCCGAGTTAAACAAGACGCACCATAAACAGGTCAAAGGTTGCATCGGATGAAATGTTTTGAAAATAATATCCAAGATAGAAACAGTAGTCGGAATAATTAAAATAATTCAAATTATCAATCCACATCTAAAAAAATCCGAAACGTCCAAACAGTTAATAAAACATTAAATGTCAAAGTTTATAAATTTCCAATAGAATCAAATTCGAATAAATAGTGGTAGTCGTTGTGGCCAAACGGGTCATGAGTAAATCTGTTTATTTTGATGCAATATTAATTTGGTAAAAGCAAAACCCATTTCAGATAGGACTATGAAGGTAACAAGAATATATTTACGACATATTGAAAACATTGCTCTGTTAAAAATATTTTAAAAAAATAATTTATATATTCGGTCCTACACATCGTATATATATATAATATTAGAATTGTATTACGATATCGTTTATTATATAAACATAATGTTTATATTAGAATTGTATTCAGATATGGTTTCTTATAAAAATATAATGTTTATATTAGAATTGTATTCAGATATCGTTTTTCATATCAATATAATATTTATATTAGAATTTTATACAGATATCTTATATAAATATGATGTTTATATTAAAATGGTATTCAGATATCGTTTCTTATATAAATATGTTTATATTAGAATTGTATTCAGATATCGTTTCTAAATAAAAAATATAATGTTTATATTAGAATTGTATTCAGATATAGATTTTTATATAAATATAATGTTCATATTAGAATTGTTTTCAGATATATAGTTTCTTATATAAATATAATGTTTATATTAGAATTGTATTCAGATATCGTTTTTTACTAATGCAATTAAAAAAGAAATTGTCTAATGAGTTGAAAGGAAGTTATTAGTTTATTTTTTCGCATTGCAAAATGGTGTTTTTTGAATATCGGGAGGTCTGTGTTCAAGGTGAGCATTCATAAGCATTGCATTAATGATGATTTGAAAATTTATAATTCTAGAAATTCTAAAATAAAAAATAATAATAATATGGGGTTCAGCGCTGGGAGCAGGAATACACAGATACACAACGAATGTGTGCTACTGTTTTATAAAAGGCATAAATGCGATGAAAATCAGCTTCTTATTAAATATTAGCCGAATCATTTGAAGACAAACTGTTTAAAAAGATGGCTAATATAAATTCTACTCACATAAGTAGTTCTCATCTTCTGATGCTTTTAAAATGGAGTAGTTATTCAATAGGTTTGAAGTTGTTTCTGTCGTGAACGATAGACTTTTTACTTTTCGTTTATTTTTATCTCCGCATAAAATCCTGTGTGTCTTCTTTGATGACGTTGGTAGCAATATCACTTTTAAGCAATAAGCATACAAGCATCTAAGATGTCGGCAATAGCAACCGTGAGTATCTACCCTGTCATTTCAGATGTTACAACGGTTGCCCGACGAGCAAGCCAAATTAACGTGTTTTTGTGTGCATCTGTACAGTAGTGTATTTCAAAACAAACTACTAAGCTTTTGAATGCTGATTTCCTAGGCTGACACACGTTTACTACAATTAGACCGATATGCCTTGGCTAGTGAGGCCAGATCTGTGAAGCTTTAATTTTAAAACTACCGTAGATGAGACGGCTTTGGAATCCTGTAGGTTGTTTCAGAGGAAGGGGGGTCTATTTGCTTTTTCTGCCTTTTCCATCACATGATTTTTACCAGGTACTCAGAATTGCCAAACTGTTATCGGAACACTCATTTTTTTATTTGGTTATTTTATTCTGGTTTTTGACGTCATAAGATGTTGCTACGATTTCATTCCAATAGTCTCTGAAATTGACAGATGAGCTATTGAACAGTAATTTTAATCCCAGGAAACACGTGTAATAATACAATAGATTAATAACGAAAAGATTGTTTTTTTAATACGTAAGATGGAAATGATAAACATCCACTGAAGTGTTGAAAAGATATAATGATGAAATTGTAAGAAAAATTAAAAAAATTGAAGGAACTTATGAAAATTATGACTTTGAATTGATGTTTTAATGGTCATTGGAAAGAATCAATACAATATACACACACACACACATATATATATATATATATATATTGTGTATTTAGGCAGCATTTTCTCATTTATGGACCGTTCATCCGCATTTTCATTACAAAAAATAAATAAATAAAAAAGAATAATAATAATAAGTGTTATTTACACTGTTTGTTTAAAACAAACACTATAAAGAACAATTAGAAGTACTCACTAGGAGTTCTCACACAGATCATCGTCAGTGATTGCTCACCGACAACAACCAGTGGTATTTCCTGATTATTATTATTATTATTATTATTATTATTATTATTATTATTATTATTATTATTATTATTATTATTATTATTATTATAACCTTTCAATCGATTTTCTTTTTTTTCTTCGTTCTGTTACTTTTCCTTTTTAAGCAATCTAACAATCTCTCCTCCTCCTGTTATGAGAAACCTTTTTGTTTCCTTCTTTCTTTCATCGTTTCTAGATACATCTGTTCCATTATGGAGGGCCGTATGTTGAATAACGAGTAAATGTATAAATGTTGACAAGGGTCGAACTAAGTGCAGGCTGTGGTGACACGAAATCGGATAAAAGAGTGAATCATCATATAGGATGACTCTAAGGTTAACACACTTAGTATAGGTCAAAATAGAGTCAAAACAAAGGAACGTAAGTCAACATTACGTATGACGTCACTAATATAATTGATAAAGAAACGAAGGTTTCAGGGTTAGTTCCATGTGGAATTCAAGACAGGCGGACGTGCAATAATTATGCTGTAATACTTTTTTTAAAGTTTAGATCAGATGAGCGAAATGTAACTCCAAGAATTCTGTCGTTATGCCCCTCCATTTATCCTATGTAAGTAAAGTATTTCTTTCCCAAAAAATAAAACCTGTAAAAACTTACAGCGAAAAGTTCCGATTCTTCTTTCTGTACGAAGGTCAGCGATGAAGAAGAAAAACGACGGTGAAAGAAAAAGTACGTCCCATACACAACGGTTTTAACAGACATTCATCGCTTGTTTAGTAAAAACAGAAGTAAAAAACAAAGAAACTAATGAATGTACACGCTCACACACGTAAAGAATTTAATGAACACCCACACAAACGCGTAAAGAAATTAATATGCACGTACAAAAGCTTTAAAAGAAAGAGTTCGTAAAAGTCGGGTAAAAGTAATTAATGAATGTACACGCACACGCACACGCGTAAAAGTAATTAATAAACACACATAAATAATTCAATGTACGCGAAAGTCGCGTAAAGAAACTAATGTACGCGCGACAGTCGCGTAAAAAGAATTAAGATACACGAAAACGACGTAAGTGAAAGCGAACCAAACAGCGTATAAAATAAGTAAATTTTAATAGTTATAACGTAACACATCCAATCTTCTCTGTAACAGACGGGCGTCATGCCAAAGGATGTAATTTTTATTTAATGTAGAAGTTCCCCAGGAATGTATTTGCCTAAATACATTCTCTGTAACAGGCGCTACCCATCGGTTTGTGACGGTCACGTTTCAAATACCACATTTGTCGCGAAACGCGCTGATTGAATGTGACCTGAAAGTAGTTCTATAGAGGTGCGTCCACGCATCTATATGGAATATCTTGTCTGTTTGTCAGCTCGTCGATCGGCCACGCTTCAGTTTGAAATAGCATTCTAATCGCTAAATGTGCAGAATAAATAGACGCACACTATTTTAAATGCGACCAAGCATCCGTCAGTTCATCTGTTACGCTAAATTTTTAAATGACATATTTTTTCTGTCACGCAAAATTTTGAAATAGAAATTTATGCGGTTTGGCACACTTATTATTTTTAATCTCAGTTTGCTTGACTTTAAAATAGCACTATCGTTGTGTCTGTTACGCTAAATCTTTAAATAACACTTTGTTTGGTCTATCAAGCTTAATTTTTAAATAGTGCTTTGGTCTGTCGAGCTATTTTTTTTTAAATAATACTTTCTTTCGGCTGTCACAGTAAATTTTAAAATAGCACTTTCTTTGGTCTGTCACGGTAAATTTTTAAATAGCACTTTCTTTGGTCTGTCACGGTAAATTTCAAAATATCACTTTCTTTGGTCTGTCACGCTAAATTATTAAGTAGCACTTTCTTTGGTCTGTCACGGTAAATTTTAAAATAGCACTTTTTTGGCCTGTCACGGTAAATTTTAAAATAGCACTTTTTTTGGTCTGTCACGGTAAATTTTAAAATAGCGCTTTCTTTGGTCTGTCGCGCTTAACTTTTGATGGAATTGTCATTGCTAAACGCGCAGTTTCAAACGGGCGGATCATAAGAATGGATCCGTTCTTCATTCCTTTCTGTGTTTTATGTTTGACATTTTAGTTGCATAAATATATTTATATTTATTGCTTGTTATTACATCACTTTTCGTTTTTACTTATATCTTTGCTTTTGTATATATGTATTTGCATTGTTAGTATTCATTCAATGTTATCTTTCTTGTTGATTGAAAACCTTCCAGACTATTCTAATGGCCGTGTTTTATATTTTGGCATTAAAAGCATTTCTCACCCAATAAATAAATGCAGACAATTCCCGTGTATTTACGTCCGAATTTTGACTGCAGGCAAATCCAAAGTCAGAAATACGATGATAGACATTCAGTATATTTGGTCGGTAAACTTAAGAAACATGGCCGGGATAGAAAAACAACAAAACTACGCAGCTGGTCTCCCTCTAGGTGCTCTACCTGCTCGGGATTCGGTGTTCATTTGCTATGGCCAATTTCTTGATGTGAAGCGGTTGCATTAGCCAAGTTACAATTCTGAAGCCAGACCACGAAAAGCCCCCCCCCCCCTCTCTCTCTCTCTCTCTTTCTCTCCTTTTATCTCTCTCCGTAGGAGAAGAAATAGAAAAAAACAGGTCTTAATTGATAATATTGATTGGTAAACATATGGAAATGATGTTTTAGTCCGTTCGACTGGGACTCGGGGCAACAGATGTTTTATATTGTTTTTTTCTATCGAAGAGAAAATCGAGTTTTGAATGGATCGAATCTCTGTATATTAAGCTATTCACACACACACATGAACATACATGTACATATCGAACATATAGATGCAAATGTAGGCCAGCCCCGAACCGATTTGTTCGCAATCAACTAACAAGCACTAGTCCTTTTTAGCCGCGTCTATTGAATCTGCGATGTAAATACTATTTCCGACTTCGGCCTGACGCCGGCCCAAACGACGGACAAATCCTCTAATAGAGATGTTTGAGCACATCTAAAATAAGATACGCTCGGTAAATAGTCGCGCGTTTTGCGATGTAAATGTTATTTCAAACGCAGGCATGACAGACAAATGAAAATTGTATTTTAATCTTAGGCAGATCGTGACAGACGGTCACACCGACCGAAAAGTATTTGATCTGTGAAAAGAAATGCCTTAAATATCCTTGCTTGAAAATATAAGGAGTAGAAACGAATGGAGAAAAATAAAAACCGGTTTATGTTAGAAGTGATCTTCTAAAGAACATATTGTTGTCAATGTGTCGTGCAAGACTCTTGCATCGCCCTTCTTGAGTTCGGATCAAATGTGTGTGAAACTATTCAGAAATAAATATTGATTGATTCGAACTTGATACTTGCCTCAGTCATTTAACGAAAATGTATAGAAGAGACTAAAGTAGCTATACTCAACTGGTTTTGTTTCGTTTTGGGGGACATGGCTCACAATCAAGCCGATCATATGATGCGAACTACGTGTCACATACATGGCTTCTCGTTATATGAACCACATGAGACAGAATTCACCCATCAAACAAATTTATTTATTTGATTATTTTACGTTCAGAAAAAAGCATGCAATAAATGAATGAAAATACACGTAGACGTGTAGAGACGAAGTTTATCATTCGGTGCCAAAATGTAAATGCTTAAACTCGTCTCTATGCACTCGTCTTGACGCGCGCATTTGATTGAATTAATAAAAACAAATAAGAAGATTTTGAACCAATCAGATGCATTTCTCTGGATTTATCAATTTTGCCGCTTTGATCCACCCGGAATGCATATAAACCCATATTTTTCCTTCAACGAGATGTTTAGTCCAAATCCACGACAGAGCTAACATCGACATTTCTCCAGCTCCTTCGCCCTCTGTCAGGCCTTGGGAAAGCTGAGAATGCATTTTCTAAACTCACGCACACACATACACAATGCATTAACTATTTCACACATGGAAATGATGTTTCCCACTAAAGACAACACACGCACACTCTTTGAATCCCCTTTCAATATCGTCTGTTAATTGAAAGCAAATTGATAAACTTAACCATTGATTATTGACACTATTTTAGTCACTTTAAATGAAATGTAATTGAGTGAGGAAGTTTTCATTACGATTTTTCAGACCCGTGAATAATTCACAGCCTTTAAATTATCGACTCAGGCTTCCTCGATATCTCAACTAATTCTGTAAGGACACTCAAAATATGAACAATTATTCTATGTAGACTTATCTGTGTAGACATCCATTTAAAACATCTTTTTTGTGAACTAGTGCTTTTGTACTCTTTATTTTGTTTGTTTATCATATATTATTTCTCACGCTCTCTCACACATTTGAATATTACTTAAAACGGTTTTCCTTTTAAAAATGTCTCCCTAAAACTCAGCTCTCCTAAAATCTTCCCCCCCCCCCAAAAAAAAACTAGAACCCTAAAAACGGTCTTTCAAAGACGCTCACTTTTGAAAAATGTTAAAAGTGAAACAGTTAAATGAGGAGAAATATTTCATGTCACAAACTAAAAATAGCAATCATATGCCATGAAAAAATATTGGTACTAGCAATGGTTATTATAGTAATAATAACGATGGT
This sequence comes from Sepiola atlantica, assembly GCA_963556195.1. Lineage (NCBI taxonomy): Eukaryota > Metazoa > Mollusca > Cephalopoda > Sepiida > Sepiolidae > Sepiola > Sepiola atlantica. Next base: position 110,627,411 of record OY744531.1, on the reverse strand, counting down.
GGCGGTAGCTAGCGTTCGTGCTGCTGCTGCTACTATTATTAATAATGGCGGTAGATAATGTAGCGGTTTTAGTTAAGAAAAGGAAGCAAGAGAGACGATATGCGGTAAAGTCACGTACATTTTAGTAAAAAGCACGCCAATATCGACTTTACGGCTAGCTCCGAACTTATGTTTATGACGTGTGTTTATAACGGGATGCTATTAATGCACTTCTCTTGATTAAATAATCCACAAATCTGCTGTGAAGTGTTAAAATAAGATGCATTTCTTATTTATTATAGTTATAAAGCTCGGGCTCTTTGTGTGTTCAACATTTTATTCGTCTAGGTTGAATAGTTTATTTCAATGTTATATACGTATATATATTTCTCTTTTTTGTTTTATTTTACTTCAGTTGAAGTTCTAAGAAATCAAGTGCCCCCTCGATGGGGCGAACACTTAATCTCTATATGAGATACATAGATATTCAAATATTCTATTAAAGTTCTCTTTTATTTCTCAAATGTTGAGTTAGTAAAGAAGTTAAGAACATTCATTTTCCTCTCCCCAATTAACCAGTCAACTATGTTGTAGTATATCTCTCTTGTGGTTTCTTGATCTTACCGGATTCCAAGACAATAATTCATCTAGTCTTGTAGAGTATCCAGCTAAGTGTTGTTACTTGAGGTAACATCACTAGGTGAAGGTGCACCATTCCTTGTATGAGCAAGTGCTGAGGGGATCTTATTTGTGCTGCAATAACTATGTTATTTTGAATATTTGGTCAGAGTTTACTTGTAGGGTGAAGTATACTCATGTCAGGTTGTCCTGACAAACCCTTGTACAGAGAGACCGAAGACACTCGAGGATAGTGTCTAGTAGGTAATTCAAACTCCTTTATAGGTTATTCAAACTTTCTTGTGTAAAGTGAGAAAATAAAGATAACATTATATCTGTAAATTATATCCTATCTTGAATAGTCAATGCCCAGAATCTCGATATATAAGAAAGACTCATCCATTTTTCTATATAAGCCTTGTTTGAACAATTGATGATTTAAGAAATATTGAATGTTATCCAATTTTTATTCTTATGACATCTTCTTATATATATATATATATATATATATATATATATATATATATATATATATATATATATATATATATGATAAAGAATGGAAATAGTGTTCCGACGTAATGAAGATTGAAAAAAAGAAAAACGCAAAAAAATATTATTTATGTATTCATCAAGGTTTCCTCCTTATTTCAAGACTTCCTCAGGATGATTGTCTGAAGAAAATAACACACAAAACGTTTGACACAAAGGTTGTAGCCTGGGTGGGTCTGAAGGGCCTCTTATGAAAATAATAAATTATGAGATACAAATAGAACAGATACATAGCCCACGTATATGTGTGTATATTTCAGTAACTAAAAATAATGAAAAGCAAACGACAACCAAATAACCTCATCCAAAATCAAACAAAAAAATGCAACAAAGGAAAATGTGGAGTTTGTGACAAAATAATAGTGGGAAACTCACACACATTCAAAAACCCAACACAAACATTCAAACAAAAAAGAAATGCATAATTTAGATTATTCGGACTACTGTTCTCATCTTGAGTGTTATCCTTTATGTAACACATTCAAAATAAATAAAAGACTTGAACTGCACCTTACAAAAATGTGATATTTATACTAAAATGCACAATATGCAACAAATCTTATATAGGTGCCACCAAAACACTTTACAATAGTGTTACTTTACATAAAAGTTTCAGAAAACAGAAATTTACTTGTTGCACAGCATATACACACATGCAGCAGAAGCAAATTCAAGGTCATGCCTATCTTTCAAACTCAAGATTACTCCTATCTCCTCACACATGAAATAAACTTCATATTCAAAATTCGCTCCAACATTGAATCACAACTCACACAACATACATATCACACACATCTACGTACATATAAAAGCGAGTGTGGGTGCGTGTATGCAGGTGTGTGTATAGACAATAACTTATATACATATACCCATCCACATACATAGAACAGATGCATAGCACACATACATGTGTTTATATATATATTTAACAAAGGCCTTACTGAATCTTGTTTCCCTGATAGTTGGAAAATTGCCTCTGTGGTACCAGTCTTCAAGAATTCTCGAGATAGAACTGATCCTCTGAACTACCGCCCGATCAGTCTACTCCCGAGCTT